>VWPW01010844.1:1836-33300 GCA_013389825.1 Crypturellus undulatus
CCTTCCTTCCTTCCTTCCTTCCTTCCTTCCTTCCTTCCTTCCTTCCTTCCTTCCTTCCTTCCTTCCTTCCTTCCTTCCTTCCTTCCTTCCTTCCTTCTCTCTTTCTCTCAGGTGAGAATTTCTAGGGTACTTATTTGCAAATATTTAGGTGAAATGATTCACATTTTCCATAAAATTACCCATCTGCGATTAGAAAAGGCTATTTCAAATGCAGTAGCAGCAGCTCAGGAAGCAATAATATATTCCACAATATTTCTGAGAACCCTAAACGCAGTTATCTGTCACAGGTTCCCTTCCAGCATCTTTACAGAATTCCTGAAAACAAATGGTGACAGGGGCATTTGTCAGGAGGACAAACAGGATGAGAGGATTTGACATTACACTTCCAGTGAATGTTAAAAAAGCCTGAAAATGCTGAAAATTACCTGCAAGTTCTGCAATATCGGTGTATATCACAGTGTCTGCAGGACTGTGCTTTCACAGATGTCATGTAAGCACCATCGATTTCATGTAAGACTCCTTTTTTTGGAATTGTGTTGAATAGAAGCCATTTTCAGAGCTCATTCATTCATGATAAGGTTCATTTCACAAAATCTAAATAAGCTGTTTTGAATTATAAAGACATAATCTGCTGGGATGCTTGTGACTCCAGGGAGAAGAGGATCCAGTGAGAGTGTCTGGCTGCGCTTTTTCCTTCACAATAGCTGTTTCCCTCTCTCCTTACACATTTAATCACTTTTTCTGGTCTTAAAACAGTTTTTGAGGACTTTGATTCACAATTTCTCGTTGATTGAAGCACTATTAACAGTTCTTAAGAGAATCATAAACCTGCACTTTGTGGAGTGGCTCTTATGCACCCCATGGGCAGGGAAAGGCACTTGGGACAGAAATGATGCCTGCATCAAACCTGTTCAGTTACACATAAAAATATAAATATCTTTCAAATATAAAACATCCTTAAGATATTTTTATTAAAATATAATTCAGAACTTGCTTGTTCAGCCTATTTGCATCCTCTTCAGCAGTAAATATGTTGGGAATGACCAGAGCTAACACTGGAGTCATAGCTCAGGAGCAAAGCAACCCAGTTCGCTTCTTACAGTCGTATTAAGACAGTATCATAAAGCATCTAAATGTTTAAACAATCTATGTAAATGAAACTATGTAAATAGTTTAAAACCCCCAAAACAATAAGTTCGGAAAAAAAGAGGTCCATTTCAGTGAATGCATGTAATATTAAATGCCCTCTCAGTCCCTTTGTTAACTAGAAGCATTAGGAGGGAAATTCATCACATATTTCAAAAACGTTTAATTAGGAGCACCAGAAAACCTTATGATGTTATTCAAGTTATAGATGTCTAACATGCCCAGCATTAATAATTCTGGGGTTTTGATTTCTTTCCCAGCATCCATTCCAAGCATTCGTTCAGCCAAAGACATTTCCAGTTACAAAAGCACAACCGAGATGTTCCCTGAAGCTGTGGTGTCTCAAAGCTGGAAAAGTGTCTCTGGGATCTGCGAACAACGCTGGGAAAATTCCAAGGGTCCTTAAAAGAGGCAAAATCCACCCAAAAGCCCTTCATTCCTGGTGTTTTGGAGGCTGCCCAGATGCCTGCATGTGCCCTTGACGTTCCTGAGGATGCTGGCCCAAAAGCACGTGGTCTTTGAGCAGGTTCCTGCACTGCAGAACAACAGGTAGAGCAGCGAGGAGGAGTCACCTTGGTCCTAAAGGAGCTATAAAGGGTGAAAACAGTAAAATGAGGTTTGGGACTGGGTAACACAGCTGTAGCACAGCAAAGAGTGAAGCAGACTGCACTGGGTAGACACAACTGTTGACTTGTTGGACTTCGAAGAGCAGATCAGCCTGTTAGGACACCAGGACACACTTAACCTTCTCTAAAACCTTTGAAAACTGCTTGCAAATAGGGCAGGAGAGCACTGAGAACCCAGATATTGCTAATTGGCTGCAGGAGAATGCTTGGGGTCAGAGCCTCGTGGTTCAAGAGAGACCAAGATGCAGCAACAGGGCCCAACATCCCCAGCCGCATCCTCATGACAACACGATGGGGAATGAGATGCAGGGTCGTTTTGGGGTAAAACATTGGGCAATCACAGGGTCCACACGTGGAGACCTGTCCTAGCGCCTTCTCCTGCTGCTGGAAGGGATTATTTCCCTTTTTTTTTGTGAAAAAAATACCTTTTGTATCTGAGTAGCAGCACAGAGCAGAGTTCTGTCTTTCCGGGGTTTTTCAGAAGGCATCAGACAACTTGAAACCTCAGGGCTATTTAAGCAAATAGCACACAAATAATTACTAACAACCCTCTGACAGCCTTCAGCAAGCCTGCCGTGAAGCTCGCAGTGGAACAAATATCTGATGCACAGAAAACATGATAAGAAATCCTGTGTTTATGATGCAAATTTTCCTCTTTGTTGCTCTCACATGTATCTAAATGAAAATGAAGAATGGATTTAAATACAAATTCCAGAACGCATGCATGTCTCAGCTAATTTATTTGTGTCCTTCAGTGCGAACTTGTGGTCAGGCAACCCCTCAAAACGTGGTTAAAAAAAATGCAAAAGAGGGGGAAAAAGTTGTCTCAGCCCTTTCCAACCATTAACAGAAAATAAATGGAGATATCTGCAGCTAGGGACATGTCAGAGCATCACAGAACTCTATTGCTTGTCGGGGCAGGGCTGTCTTTGCTTTGGTGGCTCTTTGCTCCCTCTTGTCCCCAAGGTCCCCATGCTGCAGCTCCCTGTTTGCTGCAGCTGCATCAGGGCTAAAATGAGTCCAACAAACGGCGCTCGGGCTGGGATTTTAAATGTCATTTCCAAGTGCTCTAATCCCCGGGCATGCCGGAGTTCTCTATGCAGCAGGGATTAAGCTATTTAGGGAAAACTGGCTGCATTCACCTGTGTGGCAATATTTACTTACAAACACCTTTAACCACTTGTTAAGAGCTACTTTAGTCATAAATATATAAATATATATCTACAAGAAATTCTGTCAAGCTGGTCAAGTCTTTATGGCACATGGCAAGAGCAGGGTAACGGAGCCAGTTGGAACCAACGACATAGGAAAGCCCAACCAAAAGGGGCATCAGCTGCTCTGCAAAGAGCACAGAAGAATTTGTCTTGCACTGGGAAGGCCCTAAAAGACGTGTCCTATGGAGAAACTTCAGGCATTTTCAGTGTATGATTCTCCAAAAGGCCCTTTCAACAGCAGATGAATTTCACATGGTCCCATCTGGTCGATTCCCCACCTGAAATGCAACGTAAAGTTGTCCAGAGCAAGCAGGAGTCACCATAAGTGCTGCATTGCACCAAGATCCATAGGAGCAAGAAGGTCTCCTGCATAAAGAGATGCTTATGCTGATAAAAAGTGATTATGACTTTATTCACTAATTAGTCAGNGAAATGCAATGTAAAGTTGTCCAGGGCAAGCAGGAGTCACCATAAATGCTGCATTGCACACCAAGATCCATAGGAGCAAGAAGATCTCCTGCATAAAGAGATGCTTATGCTGATAAAAAGTGATTATGACTTTATTCACTAATTAGTCAGAAAGCAACAGAAACTGCTGTCAGAAAGCATGTCTGAGGCACAGAAATAGGCAGCAAAGGTGCACCATCAGCACCGTGACTAATTCACAAAGTATCTCTATATAAAACAAAAAAGCAAAATCAGAAAATAAGAAGCAAAGGGAGGAGAAATGCATTGACAGCCTTGCTGCATGATGCAGGAGACATTAAATATTCCCTAATTAGAGGCAAGAGCAGTTTCACATGCAAGTTCCCGTTTGCAGGAGAGAGGATGCCCCGCGCCAAAGCTATTCCCACAAGTGTGCAAATTAGCATCGTTTCAGCAGCTATTTCAAAAACATTTGCAATGCTTAAGGTGTGCATGGGGAGGGTCTTGTAGCTGTAATGCTTGCAGATAAAACAACGTTTTGCAGAGCCGCATTTTGCAAAGATCCTGTCCCATTAATGGGTTTAATTCCTGCAGGACTCGACTGCACAGGAGTCCCAGTGAAACACACGGGGTCAGGGCAGCTGCAGGTGCAAGGAGCAATGCAAGCAGCACATGCAAGCAGAGATGAACCCCTCTGCAGGCTCATGTAACCCACGGCCTGAAAAAAGTGACATTTTGGTTAATCAGGCTGTGCCTGAAAAGCAGCTTTGCGCGTTGATTTCTCCAGGGGAAGACTGGCAATTTTAAACCTCTTTTTTTTGTTGTTCTTTTTGAAGTGTCAAACATTTCTGGCTAGTCCCAACATGCACTCGAGGTAGGAGAAGTTTCATCAAATTCTCTTATATTTTTTTTCCCTTTCTCCTAGCTCGGTTCCCAAATCCCCAGCCGGCAGCTGATCTCTCCAGCCCTGCGATGATTTGCTGCTCTCGGGCCATGCAGGGAGATGAAAGGATGCAGCCAGCCCTGCTGCCCACGTACTGACAAAGGGGCCTTTCTGGGCTTAAGAAATGCAGAAATATATACATTTCCCTCCATCACAATGTGTTTCTTTATCATGCAGAAAGTCACTTCTGTCCCTCTCTCTGCAAAGACCAGCCCGAGCTTCGCAGTTGACTTAGGGGTCTATAGCAAAGGGGTCTATAGCCTACTTCACAGAGCAACCCTCCCAAAACAAGGAAAGCCACAGGATGCTTTTGCTACCATTTTTCCCCTTTTCTGGTCACCAAGGTAACAGTTTTGGTGACCCCAGGAGGGGCTGCAGATGTATCTTTGATTCGGCAAGCTCAGATAGAGGCAGTCGCATTCCTGGTTTCATGTTAACTTATTTTATGTTACTTTTTTGTTTATTTTTTGACCATTTTTCAGGCTCTCCGATGTGAAAGATCCACAGAATTAGATATTAATGTGCTCTTTGAAAAGCAGCACAAAGATCACTGTGCCGAGTGAGGGGCCAGTGCTGTCCCGTCAGTGATGGAAAGCAATTCCTGCAGGTTGCTTCCAATGGCAACTCGCAGCGTGCAGGGCTGCAAACTGCGTCAGACACTACGGCCACAGCAAAACACACATAATCTCCTTCTAGGAATGAAAACAATAATAATAATAAAAATCTAGCATTGTAATCTGTTTCATCTGCACTTCTCAGCCCTAGATTTAGGGAAACAACACAGAACAAATGTTTTTTAAGCAAGTANTTGAAAAGCCCTTCCCAGCAGCACGAAGCTCACTATACGGATTGAGGGGCCGGTGCTGTCCCATCAAGGATGGAAAGCAATTCCTGCACTGCAGGACGAGGCTGCTTCCAATGGCAACTCGCAGCGTGCAGGGCTGCAAACTGCGTCAGACACTACGGCCACAGCAAAACACACATAATCTCCTTCTAGGAATGAAAACAATAATAATAATAATAAAAAAATCAAGCATTATAATCTGTTTCATCTGCACTTCTCAGCCCTAGATTTAGGGAAACAACACAGAACAAATGTTTTTTAAGCAAGTAAATAAAATGATTCAGCCAGTAATCCTGCAAATGAATATGCTGGGATGTCAAACAGAGCTGAAGCAAAACCCAGGGAACATTTTGAAGGGAGGACTTGGAGATTGTTTCCTGAGCACCAGGTAAGGCGAAAACAAATGCAAAGGGACAAAAACACCAACGCAGGCACACGCAGAAAGATGCTGTTTGGTTTAGCCCGTTTGGAATGAGCATCCTCCAAGCTCTCGTGTGTGTCCGTGCGGTGGAGGAGGCTGGAGCTGGTGCAGGTTTTCTTGCTCCCTTCATTATCTTGCATCATTCTGAGCATCCAGCCCCATCTCGCCCCATGGTCAGATGACAACACTGTTCAACACCCTGTTCCAGACAGAGACGTCTTTCTTCCCAACATATAAGAGCCACTTTTCCCCATTTTAATTGCTCCCCAAAACAGACATGACAAAATGTAGCCCTGACCCCTCTTTGCCATTTAGTGATCCTAACATCAGAGAGGAGGGGGGATAAAAAAAGGAAAGAAGAGCTAGGCATGCACATTTGCATGTGCAGTTATGCCCCCCTAATTTGCTCCTTTAATTACGCTGAGAGCACATTAAAATCATGTAATTGCATGTGTAATGGGTAATTAGGGGTGTGTGGGGGTACAACCCAAGAGTCTGCACGTTTAGCTGTGGCACCAGTGTAAATATTTTGCACAGAAGCGCTCAGATTTAACCAGCGCCCTCGTGCACAGCCCCTTGGTGCCCTTCTTGCCTCTGCAGAAGGAGAAAAACAATTTTGTTTCATTTTGGGAGAGAATGAGGGTATTTGGGTAAGGAGTGGTGGACTTCTAATTCAGCTGTGGGCAGTGCGGGGCTGCTGCTGCTGCATTGAGATAAGTGCTGGCAGGTACCAATATTAAAAAGTTAATAACCAACATGGAAAAATGAGTTGTAGGGGCTGTTTCTCCTGCTTATTTATGCTGGAGGATTATCAAATCAACATTGCCTGTTTTTTATCTGTAATTAGGCCAAAGCAAGGTTTGCTTCATTCAGGTTCTTCCTCTACCCATTTTTCAAAGTGTCACCTTAATCTCTTAGAATTATTGAATACTTCACAGATCAAGTCAGTTTTGGAAGCCATTAAAAATCCAATTAATGCAAAACCTGAAAATTCCTCTCGTGGCGCGGGACCGCCTCGAGCCCCGGCTTCGCCTGCATGTGAAGTGGTTTTGCCTCGACTCGGTGTGCTGCAAGGATCACTTGTTTATTGAACGGCTCAGCGGCGCCCGCTGCATCGCCGTGCTCCTAATTGGATGCTTGAATTTCATGAGCTTTCTAAGCCACGACGTTCTGTCTTGGCCAAGTTGGATGAACTCTGAGCATGGTTCACTTCTCCCTACTCCCATCTCAAGGTCTCCAGCGGGAACACGCTGATACCTGGATCACTGCCTGGGCATTGGCTTGGGATAGGTTTGCCTCCCATAAAATTTATCTTCTCACTTAACTTACTGCTGGATCACGTCTATGTATGACACCCCAAGCACTAAGGACAGGAAGGCTAAAGTTGTTGACCAACCCATGGCTCTCCTGCCCAGGAGCAACAGGGTCACCTTGTCCCCTCTGCAAGCTCTAACCTTCACCTCTTTTCCACTGTTTTTCACTATTTCCACTATTTCCACTACTTTTCTGCTCCTTTGGACAAAAAACCAAATAAAAGGCATTTTTTACCTATATCTCCAGAAGGTTTGCCATAGATCTGGCCAGATCTCTGAGTCTTTTAACTGGGATATTCCCAGCGAGCTCAAGAATACCCCAGGGTTCAACGTAAGGAGTATGGACCACTCAGGAGCAGCTCCGGCAGCTCCTGCTCTCCAGCTGAATGGGAATTCAAGGAGTTCGGTCCCTCGTTAGCCTTGTCCTCGTCACGGACACAGCGGGTCTCAGTGTCACCAGCGCCAGTGCTCACACTGGATGGGATACGGGAGCGTTTCTCCATGCTCCGAGCAACCTCCACAGAGACTGCAGAGGAACCCACGTGCATGAACACAAACACAGGGGATCCGCGTGATGGAGGCTGGGGAAAGGGCTGTTTAGTCACTGACCATCTCTGTGATTTTTTATAAAAGAATCTGTAGTGAGTAGTTTTGTCATTACACTTCCCAGCGTCTTGAAATGCACTTTAAATAACCTACTTCACAGAGCAATGAGATTAATTAGAAAGGTTAGTTCAGACTTGCTGGAAGACCCCAGCAAATTTCCATCTAGGATTTATGTCTCCCTTGTCCTAGAAACAAAGGATTGAGAATATGGGAACTATCCTTGGCAAGGGCTTGGTGTCCCCTCTTTCCTGACAGCAGGTGTCTTCTATATGAGAACAGACTTCTCTAGTGTTCCTACGAAGGTCCCATTCCCTATACTATATCCCAGGAAAATCACAATTTGCATCCGGGTGACACGAGCTCTGATGGCACCTGGATGGTGAAAGGGAGACCAGAAGGTTGCAGCCCAAGTTTGGCCAGGAGGGCTTTGGGATGTTATAAGAAAGTTTGAGTGAGGTCTGCGTGGTCCATGGGACGTCCTGGAGGAGAAGCGGTTGGGATGGATGTGAACAGAGAAGCACAGGAGAAGCAGGAGGAGTCAAAGGCGCTTGCACATTCCTCTGAAATCCCCAAAACTTTCCTGCTGAAAAGCCAAGAGTTCAGGACCGTGAGGGGCCGTCTCCTACGGAAGACTGCCCAAACCGGAGGGCATCTCTGGCGTCCGCCGCCTTTGACTTTGTAGGAGTCCGATCACAAACCGTGTTCTGCAGCCTGGTCCCCGCGTCCCATCTGAGTCCTCCATGCCCCCGGGTGCCGTGCAGGATGTTCTCGTCCTCGCCAGCTGGATGCGGAGAGGATGACTCACCTGGCTGCTGCGGAAGCGGGAACCGAGCCCCTTGGGGAGGCAGCGGACAGATGGGGAAAAGCGGCAGGAAAAACTCGGAGCATCTGGCTGTTGCTTTGCATCTATCATGGGAGGTTTGCTGTGCTTCAGACAGACACGTCTCTGCGTTTCTAGAGGAATCATCAGCTCCCTTCCAGTTGACACAACAGTTGGTGCCCAGGTCCTGACGCTTCACGTTTATCTCATGAGGCCTCCTCGTGCTTGAGCAGAGCTGTAGCAAGCGTCACTGCAGAGGTTTCACTCCTTGGTTTCACACCATCTAAAGGGCAGCCATTAATATATAGAAATATTCCTGAGGAACCAGTATTTACACAGCAGCAGGAGAAGAAAACACAACTTCCTTGCAGAACTTAACACATTTGTTCAAACAGAGCTTCTATTATCAATATTCAATTAAATCATCTCCTTAGCAGCCTCATCAATGGGTTTTCTTTCTTCGTGCTCTGTGACTGTCATTTTATTCTGTTTAACGCTTGCATATCCTTGCTGAGACTCCTACGTCTGGCACTGCTATTCTGTATTTGCACTTTAGGAAGCTCCAGCTGCAACGGGTCCTGCTTGCAGATCGGGGCGATGCTTGAAAGACCTTGTAGCATGGGCCAAAAGGATGGGCTGGGGAGAGAAGCAAAGGGACACACACACCTCCTGGTAGATGCTATGGATCAAGGACATGCCAAATAAACTGATGTCCTCATGGTTAATGATGAGACTGATGGGCAAGAGCAGTCTGGAGAGCCATGCCATGACCCTAGTCAAGCAATGGGTCCTCAGAGCACAAGCTCATACCTGGATCCCAGCGGGAAGCCCCGGATGGATGGCCAGGACTATGGAGATGCCATGGGGGAAGCCCTGCTCCCTGCCACCACCTCAAGTCCCTGCTCTGTGCCACCAAGACCCAGGCTATTGCCCAACAGAAACTGTCCCCAGCCCACGCAGGGGAGCACTGCACTCAATCTCATGTGCAAGCAGATAATTAGAGCGAAGGGAGGAGGGAAAACCTGTTAGGGAAAATAACTGGAGCTCCCAGGCTGGGTTATCGCTTACCTGGCATCAGGCGTTTTCCGTTTGTCAGGAACTGGGAAGTTAACAATGGTGAATTGATCCCTCGAAGGATTAGTTTAATCCCACTGTGATAATCAATATAATAAGCACTTATTAGCTTTTTATTCAGGCTGCTGCCTCTCTTCAGAAGAGCACACCAATCTCAAATAGCGAAGGGGCCTGCCGAGCTCCAATACCCGGCAGCAGGAAAGGGGAAAAGGGAGAGGAGAAAGGAGAAAGGAGAAAGGAGAANCAGCGAAGGGGCCTGTCGAGCTCCAATACCTGGCAGCAGGAAAGGGGAAAAGGGAAAGGAGAAAGGAGAAAGGAGAAAGGGGTAAAGGAGAAAGGAGAAAGGAGAAAGGGGAAAGGGAGAAAGGAGAAAGGAGAAAAGAGAAAGGAGAAAGGAGAAAGGCTCGGATGAGGATGGAAGCCATGGCAGAAGTGGGCAGCATTCATCCTGCTCTGCAAACATGACCTGTCTTGAAAAGAGGCTTTATTTTGAGGCGGAAAATATAAAAGCTGCACATGCGCACACACACGCACTCTCATGCTCTCACGTATGCCCCAAAGTAAGTCAGAAGCATCAAATTCCTAGGAGAGATGTGCTCTTTCACAGTCTGCTTTCTTACACACAGGTAGTCTCTTGGGTCAGGTCCGTGTGTTCGATGTGACAGCAGTGTCACCACACGGGTTCAGAAGCCCGAACTGGCAAAGCCTCCAACCCGCTTCTCACAATTCCCCCTGCTTCCCTTTATCCAGGACTCGTGTCCTGCATGTGGGAATGATCTTCCCACCAAGAGCTCTGCCCAGAGAGGCCCTTATTCCCAACATCCAGCTATGTAAGCCAGGCTTGGATGGCAGCATGAAATACACCTTGAACTTCTGTCTTGGGTGGCATTAGACTTGTAATCCGCATTTATTTGGCTACAGAAGCTTAGATAACACAGCTGCCTTCTTTCCCAGCCACTTGAAGCTGAGTTTCAAACAAAACTACCCAGTTGCAGGGTTATGTTATTTATCACAAAGAGCAAGGGTAAAGCCCTGGAATGGAAAGCTGGGAATAAAGTTATACCAAATACCATAGGAAGGAGGGGATGCACACTGACTTGTGCCTGGCCTACATTTGCAGCAGTCCCTTAGTGTCCCCCTGGGGCAGTATTTGAATCACAGTGGCCGAAGGGACAGTTTGGAAATCCTGTCACATCGCAGGGACAGACCTGGCTGTTAGATCCCCCCTTTCCCTGGTTTATGAAAGATGCGCATGAGCCTTCAAAGCAGAGCCTGGCACCCAGCGCTCACTCCAGTGAACTAATTAATTTAATCAGAGCTCTCACCTTCTTCTCACCTTAGTTATTAATTTCAGCGCAACACTCTGCTTCTTCGGGAGATCGGTGAGAATATAAATAAAACATTGCTCCGCGCTGTTTACGCCTGTCTTGCCTTTTGAAATGGACCAGTCCAGCGAGATGTTGATTTTTCTCACTAGGCTCATTCCTCATCTGGGGAGTTAATTGAATTGCCATTTTATCTGATTTCATCCTCCCCAGAAAGCACGCCGAGCGCTGTTACAATTTTCATAGCTTCATTACAACTTACACATTTATGGGCATGCAAAATATTAGAATTCATTTTTTTTATCGTCCCACTATTCACGCTCTGCAGAGGAGTTTTCACAGAAATTTTGTGCAGAATGATGGCACAGATGACTGCCAGCACCTAACGCGCTTCACTTTCTTATTGTCCCCACTGTTTGCTTTACGATAATTTAATAAGCCTGGGAGCGTCTGCAGACACTTTCTCTGTGACATTATCTTCTCGTAGACACCAAGCCCAGAATCGGCTCAGAGCACCACTGTAAAGCAAAGAATAAATGATATTAAAAAAGAAACTGTCTACTGAAATGTTATTAAAAAAGAGATTCTCTACTGCCGGATTAGGAATCTTATGGCTCTTTCCAATGGGCTATTCCGTGCCTCGTCCTGCGGTGCCTATGGCCACGGCACTGCTCTTTGCAGAGGCAAGTCCTTGCAGAACGCCATCGAGAAGCAGGTTTTGCTCCAGGTTTCCTCTGAATCTGTACAAATATCCGTCCTATATGAAAATGGAAAGCATTATCATCTCTGTTTTTGGTTTTGGTAGACCCAAACGAGGATGAGGAAGAACATGACTTAGTAGCGAGGAGATACAAGACTGGAAAATTTAAGCTTAATATCTGGAACAGATTTTCTGAGGTTCTCTGATAGATTGCCTTTCATCAACGAGGCAAATCGTATTATTTGGGGTAGTTTTAGTGGTGGTAAATGGAACTGTCCTGGGTTGCCGGTGGCCAAGGGAAGGTGACCTACGGGGTGCTCTGTTTCATGGTGTCCTGCAGCACATCCAGAATAGACGGGCACAAAGTCACTGTGAAACTTGGAAATTAGAAGCGAGTTTCCACCATGTGATGAGATGTGAGGCCAGAAGCCGCTGCCCGGCTGGGTCAGGATGGGCTGAAACCCGCCTATTTTCCAGCAGAAGCTGGAGCAATTCATCTCTAATTTATTCCCTCCCGAGGTAAGACCATGAAGCAGAACATCTTGGGAAAAGGGAAATTACCCGACTACTTCCACCTCATATATTATCTTAACCTCCCGCTTGAGCTCTTGACTTACCAGGGGATATTTTAGGGGCACCTGACATTGCTACCACAAAAGGAAAAGAGAAGAAAGGAGCCAGCTTGAGGGACATCCCCAGGGAGGAAACATTTCAAGGCTGAAAAGCTGAGGACTTGCTGCCGGTTTCCACAGCGGGGAGGTCGTTCCGGCACTTGATGAACTAATTTTTATTTCAGGAAGCAGGGCAAAGGCAGGAGCTGCCAGTGGGTCACTCAGATACTTCATCCCCATCAGTGGGATAAGAGGAGTAAGAAACTAGAAAGGAAAGAGAAGGAGGTCACAAACACTTATACAAATGATTTAATTCATATGGGTGACCTGGTTGGAAAGCAAAGGGAATTATATCACTTTGCACCCGTGTGCATAAGTGGTTGTAGAAGAACAAATCTTTTCCAGACAGATTCAGAAATTCAAGGCAGAGTTAGGGCATGGCCATATGCCAAAAAGTTGGAGAGGGACAGGAATCCGGTGTTCCAGGCAATGAAGAAATGATGCTTTAGGCCAGAAGCAAGTCCACCAGCCTCAGGTTCTGCTGGAAATGGGACTGCAGGACAAGTTTGGATTCCCGTGTACTACAGAGCTGGAAATGTAGCCTGTTTTCCTGCCGGTTCTGAATACCCTGCATTGCCCAGGGTCTCGTTTGGCCCCTTGTGCCCATTGCAGCAGCCTCAGAGCTCCCGGAGCCCCATCCAGCTGGCAGAGACATGGGGGGCTGCAGCGCCAGCCCGTTACACATCCTGGCAATGATTCTCACCCCAAAATGGCTTGGAATAGGATGCAGCAGGAGCGGATGCCCCATCTGGGAGCGGTGGGACATATGTATGTCACACACGGTGGGTCCAGCACACCTGGGAAGCCGGGTTCGTGCCATGGTGCCATCCTGTCGAGAGATCTTGTGCAGAAGACCGAGATGTTCCTGCATAGTTACAGAATAACCAAAAAATAGACATATATCTGGAGCCCTCCAGAGCACGCAGACAATATTTCTGGCAGGAAAAACAAGCAGCCCCGTCCTAGCAAGCTGATGCACCACGATTTTGAGTAGTTCTACATCTTTTAGTTTCCACAGGTCTTCCAAAGTTGAATTTTCCTCTTGTACTTGACAGCAAAGGAGTGTACATGCCTCAAAGGGAAGTGTGAATGTTTCCTTCATTACAAAACAGCTTGGATTTTTTTTTTCTCTCCCAACATAATGGAAATAGAAGCAGATTCTTTAACAGGACCTTGGGTCTGATCCCTGCAGCCGGCTCTCAATTAATGCCCGTGTGCGGTGCGGAGCAGTGGGTTGTGCCGAGATGGCAGAGAAGGTGCTCATATTTATGTGACATTTTGCCTCTGTTTTTTTTTTTTTTTTTTTTGACAAGCAAAATCCACAAGTCTGGAGCACTTATGTATATAACAGGATCTGAACCCATCTCTATGGGGACCGTGTAATTCTGCAGAGTCAGCTACTATTGATAGCAATTTTGTGAAATTTCAGATAAAGTATTTATGCAACCGTTACTGAAAAGAGTAAATTACGCCATTTTTTACATATTTCAGAAAAGGATGGATCAATTTTTATTATTGAGGAATGAAATCAGGCAAATGCCGAGCAATTTTTAAATCTGTTTTGNAGAAGGTGCCCATATTTACGTGACATTTTGCCTCTGATTTTGTTTTTTTTTTAAGAAGCAAAATCCACCGGGCTGGAGCGCTTATGTATATGACAGGACCTGAACCCATCTCTATGGGGACCGTGTAATTCTGCAGAGTCAGCTACTATTAATAGCAATTTTGTGAAATTTCAGATAAAGTATTTATGCAACCGTTACTGAAAAGAGTAAATTACGCCATTTTTTACATATTTCAGAAAAGGATGGATCAATTTTTATTATTGAGGAATGAAATCAGGCAAATGCCGAGCAATTTTTAAATCTGTTTTGTGCAAGCGATGTATTGATTTCAGATCAAGCACTGTTATTTAAAGATTTCTCTTTCAAAGTGTTTTTCCTCCATGTGAAATCTCGAACAGGGATATTCTAAAAGATTATCTTTAGCGTTATAGACAAAGTGTATTATTTTTCCAGTAATCTGTCTGCTTTAGCCCAAACTCCTTCATCCTTCCAAACTTTGGGCCAAAACTACCCATCCCCACTGGTGGATCCATCCGTTCTTGCCATGGCTGGTGAGCACAGAGTGGTTCTTCCATGTGCTGAATTCTTTATCCTCCTCCAGATCCAGGTTGTGTGTCCAATGGCCGAGTGTCTGAAGTCAATTAAAGATATGAGTGGTCTCCAATGTGCCCTATGACCTGGCAGCATCCTAAAACTTTCTTGATCTGGTGTTTTCTTGCCCCAGAAAAGCAGCTCCATGAGCAGCATTTCCATCGAGGATGCGGCTGCCGTTTGCTCCTCAGCCCTCATTAAGAGCAGCGGAGTAATCATGTCATTCCTGCGGCGAACACCTCTTCCATTAATGTTATTTTCCTTAAACAGACGGTGCTCTGGATGCTGGCGCTCTGCCTAGTCCCTCGCAACAGAAATCAGGGCTGTGCTGGAAAGGTGCTTCTTTAGAACCTCCGTACGCCTCCTGCCCGCTCCTTAATCCCGAGGGAGCCGCTTTGTTATAGGAAACCTCCAAATAATCCTGCGCTCGTACTTCATTGCAGCGGGAGCCCACAGCAGCTCATTCTATTCAGCTTTACAAAATAAAGATTAAGAGTGGACTTGAATGCCATCCAGAGATCCCTACATGAAGGAGTATTGTAAGGCTTCTCAAATTCTGCAGGAAAACATAAAAAGGTAGGGAAAATACACCAAGTAACAGCTAGAGACAGAACCTAGACAAAGAAATTCAGTCAAGAAACATGGCTCTTTTTTAGGAGGGAATCAACCGTTTCAACAATTTACCTAGGGCCATGGCAAATTATGAATTATTTCATTTTTTTGCTTTGCGTTCAAGCGGTGCCCGGAGCAATGGAAGCATGTGGCAAAAACATATGTTTGACATGCGGAATAGGCAAGACTGTGTGATCAGAGCAGTCTCTACTGACCTCAAAATTCAGTAAATCGTCGCGGGAGCAGATCGCTTTGCAGGGTGTTTCTGGAAGCTATTCCATGGGGGACACAAAGACTCCTTGTCCCCATCAGCACTAATGCAAGCTGGGCATGTGGCACAAGACACGGTTGGAGACATCTGCTTTAGGAAGGCAGACCCTGGGGCTTGAGGTCCCTCGGTGTCACCAGTGCCTGGTGCTGAGCAGGTCCATGTGGAGGGAGCAAACAGCCCTGTCCAGCCTGGAGCCACCAGCTATGGACAGAGCAAGCAGGATCCAGACCACACGCCGCATCTCGACATGCACCTTCCCATGGAAAGTAACATAAATATCTCAAATCAATTACCTCAAACCAGCATAAATCTATGGAGTCAGCAGAGCTGCGCTGATTTACTCCCTGCGAGGACCTGGCCGATGAAGATGGTGTTTAATCACTGTCTCTCCCGTTGGGCAACACAAGAGCTGTTCTCTGTTGCCCACATGCAGAAACCAGCAGCTTGGGGGTGTCCAGAGCACCTTGCAGAAGCTCAGACATGAATAAGAGAAACATGGGCATTGCTCTCCTTGGGGGCGGTTTGCTCCCTTGCCCAAAGAATCCAACAAAAAACGCAATCTATCTTCCCTTCCACACAAAATCCTCTCTGTTTATCCACTATTTTTTAGGCCTTTGGTATTGCATTCCAGTTCTGCACCCTGCTGAACACGTGCTATGAAATGTAGCTAATTGAACAAAGTAAAATCAAACAGGGCCACGTTCAGCCACGAGTCCATGTCCCCAGTTGGTGTTTTGTAACGTCGCTGTTGAGTCCTTTATCATCTGATTGAGGGGCAGCACTAACACCATGGAGAGGTAAGTGGAAATTGGTGTAATCAGTCCCCAGAACACAGATCTTAACCCATAAAGGGTAATAACAATCACACAAAAATAAATTGCTACAGTTACAGCTGTTCTATTTTTCTCATATTGGTGGAAATCTAATATCCCACTAGAGCCATTCGGTTGTTTATTTTAAAGTTAACTTTGTCCTTTAAGGAAACAAATGGGAAGAAACCGTGTGGGTTTATCCAATATCAATGAAACATAAAGCTGCCCTAGTCAGACATTGAGAGCTCCTGCTTCTGTTGAAACCCATGCGCAACCATGCCCAAAAAGAGTGCTGCTCACCCACCTCATCTCACACACCATGTTCAGAAGAAGCAAAAAGACCCTCTTTTGTGAAAAATATTCCTTGGCCTTATGATTTGTCCAGCGCACAAATGATAAGGAGTGACTTTGCAAATCTGGGTATGACTTTGTGTCTTCTGCACCAAGCAGGAACCCAGCAACTCGTGACCTTCTACACCTTGGTCCTGAACCTGGATCAGGTTTGTCTTTCGTTTTGCGGAAAGGCATTATAAATTAGTAATAGGATCCTCTGTGGCTAAAACCCACTGTGGTAAGCAACATTTATAGCAACATTTATATAAGGAGAGGGGTATTAGCCCCCAAGGACACCAGCTGAGCATCCCCCCTGGTGCAGGCATAGCCTGGAGGCGGCTGCAGCACGAGCAGGGTGACCAGCAGCAGTAAAAGGGCTGTGGGGTCAAAACTGCACCCAAAATTAATGAAACCATTCCCATTGATTAGGGAAAAATGCAGTGTCTACAGTTAAAGAAATACCCTGAAAAAGCAGAGTGAAACGAGTGCTGTGAGCACGAGCATCCTGGAAAACCTCCTCATAACGAGAATGGAGACTGGTCCATGTTGAGAAGGAGCACAGGGGCCTTGGTCATCATTTGCGGGCATCTTCGTGTCCCACACTTTCGGATGAGAGAGGGCTCCTTCATCCAGCAGGAAGAGGAGCAAAGAGGGATAATATTTAGCATCCGGACCTGGAAAAAATCAGACGTGATAGAAGGTGAAATTTTACCAGAGAGAATCGTTAGCCCCTCAGACAATTTATATTTTATACAATTTATACAATTTTATACAATTTAAACAATTTATATTTTTATGTATATTTTTTAGAGGGGATCCACAGCGCTTCCCTTGCAATTTTCCCCTTTTCCCCCTTTTTTCCATCCGCTCCTCACCAGAACGCTTCAATCTGAAGGTCGGCACATACTGACTAGTCTAACTCCCCCGAATGGTGCCTGTTTAGCAACTTTCAGCAACGGGAGGGAAGTTCTACAGAGCACAGCAAATGTCTTATTTGTTTTAAATGACCTGTAATGCACTGAAGGGTTTGAGCTTTGGGGTTTCATCTCTCTTAACAATACCCAAGAGCAGGACAACATTTTTTTTCGGAAAAGTTCAGCTTCTCGTTAGATGTCAGCATCTTGGCAAGTCGCCTAAAGGGCTCAGCCTGCCGTGCACGCTCAGGGTTTCTGATCTTTCGGCACCAAACCCACGGTACTTTGGCATTCCGTCTATGATTTCTTTATTAAAAATGACTTGCACTGATTTGCATCCGTTAAAGAGCTGCCTCCTGTTTTCCCTCGCCTCCCTATGCAGCTGTACAAACGGCGACCCTATTTCGAATCAAAATTTTGCACTCACTGATGTGCAGCAGGCACAGACCATGGAAGGAGTTTTACCAGAAAAGATTATCCATCACTTTAAATAGGTCATGCATACACTTAGCATATGTTACATTAATTCTCTTACATGCAGCCCATCACACTGGCTAATTGAAAAAGTCCATAGGCCCAACTGAAGAAAGTCGTTTCTCTGGTGATTAATAAGCAGGGAGGCTTAGCAAAGAGGAGAGAAAGAGGCAGAGCATCAAAGAGGAGCGGATTGAAGTCCGGGAAGCGCGGCGCACTGAAAGGGACATCCTGACGATCCAATGGGAAAGGGACATCCAGCTGCTGCGGTGGCCTGGGAGAGGGGAGGGCAGCCCTTGGGACTGGAGCAGCAGTCACATCCCCTTCTTGCAAGGAGGGTCCTATCCTTGTGCAAGGCTCAGGGGGGACAAGCTCCATCGTAACCATCTGTAGGCAGATGCAGCCAGTGCCCTGCAGCAAAAATACCCCAAAATGTCATCAAATGTTGCACAAGCAGCCCGAGGGAGACGCGGTTTTGCTTGCAGAGGGTGCAGCAGCATGGGCACTGCTGGGGCAGGTGGCCCCACGCGCAGGGCATGGGGCTGGGGAAGAGCTGCAGGATCGGAGCTCAGCCAGCCCCAAGGGCTGGAAATCTTCTCCCAGGTCCCGTCATCATTTGGGAAACACGACCGTGGAGCATCCAGACTGACCGTCTCCCTGGACATGCAGATCCAGCAAATGCTTTGGGCAGGAGTGAGATGCCATCCCCACGGGGCATGGATTGTGCAACGCTTCTGATCAATTCAATCGGGACATTTAGCGTTTTTTATTCTTTCCCACGGATTTCTTCAGCTGGTTTAAACTCCCTTTAAATGCCAGGCTTCTTTTATAACCGTTGCCCTTTGCAAATGCGGCACCAATGTCCTTGTTGATCAAATTTCCAGGCAAAACAAGTTTTGCTGAATTCTGAAAAAATAACGATAAAAACGGCAGAGCAAATGGGTTCAGCCTTTCCTCCTGGCACAGCACCCCGTTAATGTCTGCTTCTCCTCTGAAATCACAGAATCACGGAATGGTTGAGGTGGACAGGGAACTTTAGGGATCATTGAGCCCAATCCTGCTCCAGCAGGGACACCCAGAGCAGGAGCACAGGGTCCATCCAGGCGGGTTGGGAGATCTCCAGGAGCCTCCAGAGCCTCATGCAAATACGGACCTTGTGGCCTGTCCACACTGGCAGAAACGGGGAGATGGATCAACAGCTCCGCTCCTGGGTGCTCCTGCAGAAACCTCAGGGCCCAGGACTGCCTGCGCGATGCCGTTCGGTGCCGGGACCGCTGCCGTCCCTGCCCTCTCTGGTGACATTGTCCCCCTTTAATGTGGCATTGCCCGGCCAGGTGGCAGCTGCTCCAGCCCTCACCATGGACCATTCACCAGGGATGTAAAGATGGGAATGAATCTTGCGAGGCACACTGAAATCCTGGATGGGGATAATACTCATGGGCCTCCTCTCTTCCTCCGGAGCATCCTTCCTCTCTAGGGAAGATGATCCAAAAGCAGCAAATGAGGAGCTTGCAGGGAAAGCTGTTCTGTAAGGACTGAACTGCAGCTCCAAGCAGCAAGTTTCCCCTTCACAGCCTCAGACATGAACCAAGTGAAGCCATAAACAGGCTCCCTTCCTCCCAGAGCATCTCCCAGGAACCAAACCCCAGTGTGGATTTCAGTCGTGCTCCTTGCAGGACAATTCCCAGCAGAATGCCCGGCAACAAGGAACCGCGTCCCTCCCCGAAGCCAGGGGACGGGATTGCCTCGGCATCACCCAGGGCGCTCCTGGAAGCCCTGCAAATGCTCCCTCTGCAAAAGCAGCTGCTCTACAGGAATGAGGTTTATTCTGAGATGCTCTCGCGAGCTGCTGCTTTGCATTTCCATTTTGCAGGGTTTCAGGATACGGGATGTCATGGCCTTGATCCCAAAGAGCTCTACGGGTCTCCAGGTGCATAAGATGACACTGTGTCATGGAGGAGACCAGTCTGTGCTTGCAAGGCAGGGATTTGAAGCTGGCATCCGCAGGATTCGCATTACAGCAGTGCTCCGAATTTCTTTTTCTTTGCCTGGATACTTTTTCCCTGAAATTGTGCAGACAACCTCATTTCCATTGCACGAAATTAAATCCTACCCCAAAAACTGCCCGTGGAGCATGACTGTTATTGCCTTGCCAAGCCCTGAACTTTGGGTCCTGATTGCTGATTAATGGAGGTCAGGGGGCTATACATATAAAATTTATATATATCTATACATATAATATAATACATGTGTAACCTAAGCGAGTCCACTGATCCATCCACATTTATGCTAACCACAGTTATACACCATCAAATGGCAGATTCATTGGGTCATTCGGAAAAATGTTCTCCTCCAGCATCAGTGACCTCTGCTCCGCAGCGGCAGGCACGCCGTTCCCGATCCAAAGCAGATTTCTGGGATGACTTTCCTGGCGGTTTGCAGTGTCTCATAGCGAGGAGGGGAGGACGGAGCGAGCCACCCGCAGCACGAATGGATCTGTCCCTTGTGGAGCACCGCAGGGAAGGCAGCTCCATGGTGGATAAGTAAAACGCTATTATCTGGCACGTGCGGAGGGAACATGAGGGTGCCCGAGCCCTGGCACAGGCTGCCCAGAGGGTACCCGAGCTCTTTATCCTTTCGCCTTTAAGAGGATTATTTAACAAAAGCAGTCCCCGTCACCACCCCACTCTGTCTTTATACTAAAGGGTACCAGTAGACCAGAAAATTATTTTAGATTTCAAAGGAGCTTCATTCCTGGAAGGTGCCTCCAAGTCTTCTCATCCATAGCGGCTGCGGGAGAAGGCTTCTGAATGGCAACAGCAATCTGTTGCTGCGCTTGCTTCCATAAAGATATAATGCGGTGAAAGACATCCTCCTGACAAGACTCGCTGAGGAATAGCGTGCTCAAAGCATTCAAGGCAACGGGGGAGAAACGCGAGCCAATATTTCAACGTGGTTCCTAAATCATTGCAGTCTGGCAGGAGCATCAGCAAGGCAGAAATGAAGAGAAAACACAGAGGCCTGAAATGAACAGCAGCTTTAGGTCACTGCATATGATTTAAATGGCCTCCTTCCATTGAATTCCAGCTCTTTATGCAAGTTGGTATTGCTAAACTTAACAGCTTGTAACGTGTATTATTTATGGCTTATTCTTTCCTCTTTTGCCAGCGCAAAGCAGAGCTGGGGACCCTCTGGTCTGGCTCCAGCATCCAGGAGCTGCTGGCAAGAGAGCCCAGACTGACAGGGAGAAAATAAACAAAAATGATGTGCCCAAAATGCCCCTTTTGCAGCCACATCTGTCTTCACCTCCAGCTCCTTCAGAAATTCTGCATGATCACATGGGAAACTTCCATCTAAGCAACACAGATATTTTCCAGCCATGGGAACAAGCTGGCTCCCAGGAAGAATCATGCTTGGTTTCCGCTGCTAATAACTCAGGAATTTGGTAGCTTTGATTCTTGTTTAATTTCAGTAAAATGAACGTCACTTTTATTGCTTAACCTCTTTGTATGCGGCGGTAGATTTAATGTTGCAGAGCACAATTCATCAGTCCTAGAGCAGCGTGATACGCCTGGATGCTGTTATGGATGGTGGTAGAAGGGCCGTGTTCTGGCACAGCCTCTCTAATTTATTTCGGTGCTTACATGGTCTCCATCGCCACAGCTACCTGAGTGCCATCGTTAATGAATTCATTACCGTTAATGTGCTTTTACCCCAGGAGGGGAGGAAATATTATCCGTGGTTGTCCCAGTTCTGCCTCGTGCCACCATGTCCAGGACATTCATTTCTGCAGCTTCTTTTTTCCCTCCTGGCAGAGAAGGAGACTCCCGTCTCCTGCCCTGACATCCTGCTGAAACCAGCCCCGACTCCATGTTTTTGTGTTTTTTTCTTTATTTTACTTTTATGTTAGGATAAGTTTATTTTTTATGTTAAGATAAGTGCAGAAATGGGAGTTAGTGGGGATGAAAAATCCCTTGGCTGCCTAGGAAAAGCTCTGCAATCAGGTGAATCATGCAAAAATTCCTAGAAGAAGAGAGATACAAGACCTTGGCCGGACCCACTAGGAAGGAGGTATTCAAAAGCCAACTGGATCAGGCCCCAAACACTTTATTTAACTTAGAACCTGGTCCTGCTTCCAGCAGTAGGTTGGACCTGGTGACCTCCAGATGTCCCTTTGGGCCTAAATTATTCTGTGGTTCTATTAATTTAATAACTAGGCAACTACCGGCAGCCGCAAAATAGTAATAAAACTACTTCACGTGGCTTTTAAGAAACACTAAGTTAATCTGGGAGGGAAGTAATTCATCATTTCCCAGCCATGAGTAGCCAAGTGAGAAGTACTGCTGGGCTTTAACCACGCAGTTCTTGTGCTCAGGGACCAGGTTTGCACAGGAGGATGAGAGGGGACAGGGAGGAACTTCAGGGAGTCCTGAACAAGCTAGTGATGACCTGTCCAGTTCATTGGAAATAAATAATTAAAAATCATTAAACCCTCTGCAAAGTTCTTATTTATTATCTCCCCTGGAGCTGGTCCAAGATGCTGTGCCACTCTGCTTAATGTTCCTCCTGTCCCTAAATGTGTTAGTAAGGAGTCAATACAGCCTTTCTAAACCTCTGTTCGGCTGAACATCTCTTTCCTAAAGCGATTTTCCGGTCCTTTTATTTTCCTAGAAGTCTTTCTGTGCATTTCCTCCGATTTAAATTCACCTTTTTTTGATTCAGGAGACCCGGCCTGTGCACAATGGTAGCCTCCACCACCACGCTGTGTGGCGGGGATATTCATTTCTGAAAAAAATGCTTCATTTTGTTGTAGCTTAGAATCGCATCAGCCGTCCCCACAGCTGGCAAGCTGCTTGCTAGCAGCTATCCCACAAAGAGAAGATGTCCTGACCCCTCCATCCCTTCTAGTTGACAAGCCCTGGGCTAATACCACAAGTTCCTCCTCTTAGTCCCTACATTCTTCTTCCCAACAAACTGCATATGGAGCCAAGAATCCTAAGCACAAGTAGCCCCATTTTTTTACAAATACTCCCTAGTTCTGTCTCTGATGTCATTAAAGTCCATATTAAACAGGACCTAGCAAAGATATAACTTTAGGGTTCTCCATCAGTCATCTCCTTCCATCCAAGAACCCTCCTCTCGGTTGTTCCCTAACTGAGCAGCAATATAGGAATTAATCCCCAGCATCTCTACCTTTAATAATAATTTCCTGTGAGGTGCAAAGCCAAATGCTTTCCTTAAATTAGATAAAGCAGATCTGCTGTATTTCCCTTATCTAAGAAGCAGCTATCACATCAAGAAGAGATACAACATGTCTCTGCCCTAATCTACTGCTGATAAAATGATGGGGCAATTTATCCTTTGCTTCTGTGTCCTTAATTATTCTTTCCTTCAAAAAAGTGCCTGGAGCTTTAGCAGGGCAGTGAGTTTAGCCCAGCAATGCTGGTGTTCCCCAGCCCATGTATCCCATGCAGGTTTTAGTGCTAGTTTAGGTACTAAACCCAGTTTAGTTTAGGTACAAAACACAAGCACAGATACACTCACCCCTGCTTTGTAGGCATAATTATATGTGTAGACATAATTATATGTATATATATGCATGTAAATGCTTATATAAATGACATATCTAGAGTACAAATCAATATTTATGAACGGTCTAGGGCTAGCACAGAGCTGCTCTCTCCCTGGCTTTTATACACTCTTCTTCTTCAGATGTTCAGATTGGAGAAGAGTCCAAACAAAAGCCCCAAAAGCTGCTCGTACCGTTTGACTGCTGCTACTGCGGAGGGTCTTCCTACTTCAGAAACAAAAACGGTCTTAAAAATCAATTGACTTTTGGTGCAAAATCCACAAATAGCAGGAGAAGATACGAGCTGAGCCACCACATCCACAACTGAAAGCATCCGAGGAAGGAAATATCTGTTTTGTGCCCCACAAATAACATGAATAACAACCTCGTGCATCAGCTATGGCACTGAGCAAGAGCAGGACGGGTGGGAAAGGGCTGCTGGGCACTAGAGGACCAAAAAGGAGAAGGTTCCTGGCCTCGAGCTGCCATGTGCTAAGGCACAGGCTGACGAACACTCATCCTGGTCCAGTCAGACCCAGCATGACCAAGACAGGGCAGCTAATTCAATTTTAAAAAGCTAATTTTAAGAGCAGGATGGGTGGGAAAGGGCTGCTGGGCACTGGAGGACCAAAAAGGTCCAAAAATTCAATTTTAAAAAGCTAATTTTAACATTTGTTTTTTTCCAAACATGTGGAGGGATGAGGTTCATCAGACCTTCTAATATGCATATGAGGAGCAGGAGTCACAGTCACTCTGCTGCCTATTAAATGGCTTTTTAGGTACTTGGTAATGGCTTTAGGTCTTCATGGCAGCATGCCCTGTGGGCATGACTTTAAAAACCCACAAGTCTTGTATTGAAAAAATGAATATTCTTGAGTACACCTAAGAAAATGGGTCTGAGAGGGAAGTGCAAGCAAGTCCCCATCAGCTGCTCCAGCATCAAGGGAGGTGTTTGGTCTCCTGAAGGCCCAGCAGCACTGTAGACCTTCCTCAAAACTCATCATCTCACTAAGGAATTCATGCTAATAATTACGTGCTAACTCTGCCTAAACCAGAGAGATTCCACAGAGATTATTCCATATTTCTAGACAAATATAATCTGGAACAGCAGAACTGCTTCACTGCAAAGTTCCGTATTCCTGATGGGGTTTGTTGACCTCAGCTGGTGGCTGGGCCATGACCTGCCACTCTCCACATTTCCCTCAAAATCCTTTGGATTCCACTAAAGCTCCATATGGAAAGCATTTTTTTCCATGAGCTTTATTAAACTCATGGTCTCTTTTCTAACAATTATTGTATTTTAATCCTAGCTGCAGTTATTGAGCTGACCGAGGCCAATCGAAGGCACAACTTTTGGTAAGCTATTTCATGTCCTTAGCTTCTTTCTTCTCCCTTTTGGGAAAGAGGAGAACGAGCTCCTCTTATCATATTTGGATAATTAAAGCAAAGAAGAAAATCATAACCTCAACTGGGAATTTTGCAAATGCAAATGTAGTCAAATACAATTATTTATCAGTCCTGGCTTAGAACAGCTTTATGAGCATCTCTTATTATCCTTCCCATCAAAGACAGCGCAAAGCAATGCTATCTGCAGCTAAAGTCACTGTGTCCTTCAGTATCTCTCAAGATCTAAAAAAGACTGAAGATTTCACTATGTTTTCTACTTGGTCTGGCTGGGTCAATTAAAAATACTACCTCTCTGTACAAACATCACCTCGCTTGCTTGTAAATCCTGAGGAGGAACTCGACATAGCCTGAAATAGCACTGAAGGCTGAATAATAAAATGAGTAGAGCCAAGCTATGAGCTCTTCTCTTCTGAAAGTTAGCTGAAATCCTAAATTAATCCCTTTCATCCCAGCAACTGGTTTGAAACTCCTAGTTCAAACTGAAAATAGTCAAAAACACCTCTTGAGAAACGGAGAGTTGACCCAAGTGAAATTTGATCTGCAGTGCATAGCTTAAAAAGTTCCAGTAATCCTCGTATAATTACTGTGGGGTTGATTGGACTTTTTTCTTTTTTTTTTTATTCCCAAATGTGTACTTCAAGAGCAAAAAAACACTCTTTATTTTTCTGTTTTATGAATAATACAGAAATACATTAATAATAAATGCATTATTAATAAAATGGCCAAATATGTATTCCCCTCCAAATGCATGAGTTTGAAGGGAATGTCAAACAGATTACTGGATGAATATTTGATATTTTAATTTATTGGGCAATTTCTTACAAGAACAGCTCAAGTCCCCAAGTAGAGCTCGTCCCCCTGGCCCTGTATTGCATCTCCCCCCAATTTTTGTGATCTTACTTCTGCTCCCAGGTACCTGCCTTGCAAGAGCAGCCATAAACTACCTTCATCCTGTCCCCAAGACTGTCACTCATGGGCTGTCCCTTTGTGTGCACTGAAACAGGTACAGGGGACACTTGTGTGCAGACAGAAATCAAATAGACTAATGCACATAAGGGGAGCTCCCTGGAGATAATTAGGTATTTAACCATGTTTTCCATCATAAGGAGAATATTGCACGTTTTTCTCAGTCGTGAAGTCTTGACTCTTCAACAAAATGAATAATAAAATTGATCCAAGCAGAAGGCAAACAGCACCAGCCAGGTGCTCTCCCTGTGGCCCTCTCCCCATTCCTGATGTTCCTTCCAGCTCTTCCCACTGGGAAGTTGGAAAAATAAAACAGAGGAAAGGACGGAGCTGCCCCAAACGGGAGCAGCTTCCCATTGCTCCCATCCCAGTTGTACTGGAAAGATTTGTGCTTCAGCTCAAGCATCACTTCGGTTTTTCAACCTGTCTTTCTAGCTGGTTTGCAAGGATGAACAAGAGGGTACAGAAAATAAAAGAAGGGGAAGAAAAGTGTGATTCACCTAAAGCAGACAGAGAAAAGCACTTTTGCTGCGAATAGATGAAAAAGGAGTAATTTTTGTCTCAAATTCACCTGTGAAACTCATAGCCATGAGATATTATTGAGACAAAGAGCCTTTTACTGTTAACAATTATCGGACAGGTAGGTGAAGTACTAATGAATGGGATATAAATTAAAGGACTGATTTTTCTAAAAATCTGGGTATCATATTGGGCAATTACAACCCCTTTTGAAAAGCACGGGGACCTTTCCATTGGCTTTAGCTGGACAGAGCCCCTAAGAGCATCCGCTCCCCAAACTGCAGCCTGTTTATTCTTGTCATCCTGTCAGTGGCCTGAGTCAGGCAAAACGATGCCCCTTGCACCATTTTGCCTGATTCATTTTTGCATTTGGGTGCAAAATGATGCTCCTTGCACAATTTGCTTGATTCATTTTTGCATTTGGGTGCAAAATGCAGCAGTTCAGCGTTTGACATCGCATCCCGCGATGCCGAAGCCAGTCCAGGAGGGCTCATCCCATGGACACGCTGCGGCATCCCCAGCGCCTACAGGATTGCTGGAAGCAGAGGCACATTGTGTTTTCCAGAGCACGCCGGCCATCAAAGCACTTATTTCTGTGGCACTCATTGCATTCCAGAGGTGTAGCATAACCCGGGATATTGCTGCATTTTGCAGCAGCGCATCCCCGCGGGCTCGGGGTGGATGTCGGAGTTGCTGCGGGTCGGCACAAACAACTCCCCGTTAACCTTTGCGGGAAGCACGTTGCTCCGGGCGCCACGAGTTCCCCTGCCTTTTGCAGCGATGGTTTTAGAGCTCTTACAAGCTAATCGGGGTTCTTTGCCACGTCTCTCCTTGCCCTGCATCCTGAACGGGCTTCCCAGGGACAGGGCTGTTATCACCGTGACAATTTGGGACAATCTGAAGCAGTGCTAAGTGCAGCTTTCCAACCCAAAACAGCGGTGTGAATGTGACGTTAGCACCGAGCTAAGTCCTGCTCACTGCTGCAGGGCTTGGGGACACACGGGGACTGTTAACCTGGTAGCAGAAGACCATGCATAGACCATGGAGGTGGAGACTGTCCCATTGCCCATCAAAGCAGCCTGCAAGTTATTTGACCGTTCCAAACCCCAAACCCCATCAAGAACACTCATTTTTTCAATGTTTCTGCAAAGTGCATTTGCCAATGTAAATGCTGGTGGGAGATTTCCAGCATATGTAGATTTATCTATTGAGGTTTGTATCTTGCCCTGCTCATCTGACGGGAACATTTCCTTCACAGTTGTTAACAACGTATTGCTAGGAAGGGTTATTTTGCTTATTATCAAGCTTGAAAATGGCTCTTACAGAGTAACAACATCACTGGAGCTAGGCAGAGACAGGGAATATTCCCTTGAGGAATGTGCTAAAACTCGTTATCTTGAGTGAACACTGAGTTTGGGATTTACAGGGGCTCTTTGTGCAAAGGTTTGAATCTGAGGGAAACCTCTAGGGAAGAAAATGAGCATGCAGGGCCGTGCTGGGCCAGAGAGATCGTCTTCACAGAAGTAAAACTCGGTTGGCTTTTGCATGGTTCATATCTGTGTTACCCAGCCTGAGCAATAGCACACGCTGCTCTACATGGGGACATGTTTTTCTGCCCCACTTCAGTCTTCCCAGTGGGAATCACACCTGGCTTGAGACCACAGACCTGCATGTGCAGCTTGGGATGCCTTCAGGAGTGCTGGTCTTCTAGAATCCTTCGGAATCTGTTCATGCAAAGTGCATTTCCTTCCAGGCATCCCAAAATCTCCACGCAGGAAAGGGAAGCGCTGGATTTTTGCCCCAGCAGCTGCACTGGCTCAAGCCAAGGTGAATTTCAGATCCAGACAAGCTCTTTCTTGCTTTTAATGAGAGATATATGTGTGTCCTCAGCAAGGTGTGGTGCAATCTTGAGCAAAACACGGCCACAAATAGCGATTTTACTGTGGTCTTAGTTATGCCCTGGCATAACTCAGGAGGGAGGCCTCCAAAGAAGTGATCTCAGGAGTGCAACAGGCCACTCCAGGCTCAGACACATCATTCCCTTCCCCATTCCTCACTTTTCCCTGCCCGTAGAACAGTCCATGGTTCTGCCTGCCTTATACAACATTGCCAAGCCTCCAGGTGAACAGTTCTATCCCATTGCAAGGGATTATTAGTACATTAAAATAAGATACAGACCAACGAGTGACCAGGGTATATCCGTATGTCACCAGTCAAATCAGCATCTCGCTGTGAGGGTGCGAGGTGCAGAGCTGGATTGACCAAATGATGTCAGGAGACACCGACACCATCTCAAATATTTGTTTATGTCAGTTGTTTGGAGCAGTTTCTATTTCCTCTAGCCCATTGAGTAGAGCACGGTCCCCCTATTTGCCCCCCTTTTCTTCTGTAAGGTGCCATTAAAGCCCTTTTTCTCCTGGGCACATCCCCTTGCATCCCTCCAGTGCAGGATGGCTGCATCCCTGGATCCAGCGAGCAAAACCCATGCAGAGAGCAGGAGAGTTACAGGAGGGAGGAAGCCACATCCACTTCTGCAAGACTCCACTGCTGAATTATTTAGTGTGGCTTTTGTCCCTGGAACAGAGAAGAAAAAAAAAAAACAAAGTGAAATGCATATGCTGGAGTGTCCTTTGAGCTCCCTTTTTCTGCTCAGAGGTCACAGCCAGTAAAGCTATCAGCACGTGGGAGAATGAGACTGGCTAAAGTTTCGCCAGGTCCTGTATTATTGGCAATCCGGCTCCAGAAAGAGGCTCTTATTTTTCCATTAGTGCCACGAGTCTAGTGACACCTTGGAAATAAAGGTGACTTAAAAGCAATGGAAGGGGCCAAATTACACTTGCTTCATTGCAGTAAAACGCAGCTCTGGGGATGATGCTCCTTGGACTTGTCCCCAGGCAGGACCGGAGCTGGGAGCAGTAGGGCCTTGGTGAAGCTGGTGGCACCTATTTGTATCCAGGTAGAACCAACCTTTCTCGTATCATAAGGACCGTTCTTTATAGCACCTTCTGGCAAAGGTTGTGCATTTACAAGACCCAAAATAGATGAATAAATAGGATGAAGAGCTTGTATCCATCACTCAAAGATGCAGGGACGTCTTTGCAGCAGCTAGGGGCAGGCTGGGGCAAAATAGCAACCGTGGAGATGAGAGACGACAGTCCCTGCATTTACTCCCCAAAAGGAGGGATTTCCATTTATCAGTGTTTAGAGGAAGTTAACAGCTCCGCTTACAAGGTGAGGGTACAGAAAGCAGAGACCGAGGCGTCCCGTTTCTCAAAAGAAGACCAAAAACCATCTTTTCTGCAGAAACCATCTTTTTCTGCCCGCGATAACCTCTTGGCTCTTCCTCAGAGCAAATATCCTCCTGCTCCCGCTGCAAACCCACGGGAAGAACTCGCCTCTCCTCGGTTTCTCCCGCCTCGCAAGTGTCGTGCTCGTTTCCTCACGCGCCCTCCCGCTTGCCAGCTGCAAATCTTAGCTTAAAATCAAAGCGTTTTTCAAGCGGGCTTTCCCAGGAGAGCCTCCGAGGGAGACGGAGCCCTGTTTGCTACCAGGAGGAGCTATCTGGGGCAGCAAAGCGCATTGCACGGTTGTTTAAAGCCCGTTTCTCTGGGGCTTCTCCGAGCTAATCAGGGCAGCGCGGGCGCTCGGTTCAAGAGTCATGAAAGGGATGCAAAAAAAAGCACGGGAAGGCAGAGGTTCGAGAGGGGCACGTAATCAGGGCACACAAAGCACAGGCTGCAGCAGTAATACTTAAAAAAAAATAATAAAAAAAAATCAATGTAATCCTTTGAGAGGAAGTCTCGGTTTGATTGCTGTTCTTCTACATGAATAGCGATTTCTGGGCCCGAGGTCAGAGAAGTGCCTCCTATTCTTGCATTTGTGCACTGCCGGCTGATGGGAGCTCGCGTTTGAGAGCGGATGATATTAAGTTGGGCGTCTGCGCTTCCAAAAAAAGTGTTTTCATTGAAAAAAAAAAAAAAAAAGGGATTTTAGGACTCTGCAGCAAGATTTGCTGTGTTTGGGGTAAGTGGTCTCAGCAGGTTTGCTCAGGTCAGAGTGAGTCCTGGTGCTTGGAGGACACAGCAAAGTGTCACCGTCCCACATGGGGAAGAGGCAGGAGATTTGGGATTTGGGGCGTTAGCGAGGAATATCCGGAGCTGGTTTAGGGCTGAGTAACTGCCTTTGAGTACCTGGTTTCCTGGCCTAAATGCCAGGGAAATGCCCTGTAGTACTGCAGGGCTGGAGCATCCCCATCGCCGCACGCTGCGCACAGGGGACCTGCAGCAGGTACAAAACGCAGAGCCCAGGAGCCGCCTGTGCAACACGAGGGCTCGAGAGGCTTCCAGGAGGGCTGCACGGGAGGCCAGGGCTGTGCAGGAGCTGGGGGCAGCTCCTTGGCACGTGCTGGTGGTAACACTCGGATTGCACCAGCTGGACACCCGCATCTCACAGCTTCCAAAACCGCGTGCACCCGCACGCACGAACCCTGCTGGGGTTTGGTTCCTGCTCTCTCAAGCACCTTTATGCTCTCCTGTTCTGAAACCCCAGTGGTGCTCACGGGTTCAAACTCACTGCATGGGCCCGCAGAGCTCCAAGGTGCGCAAGCAAAGCCCGTCCTGCCTCCATCGTGCGCTGCCGTGCCGCACACGGAACCGTTTCCTCCCGCATTCAGGAGGAGGAGGATGCAGAGGCACCAGCGGGATTTCCTCTTACTCAGGGAAATCAACTCAGGCTGATTGCGTTCCTTTAAATAATTCCCACGGTTCATTTCCATGGTGCAACGGGGGCAGCGCTGCCAGCAGGAGTGCTGTGCATTAATATTTCCCTTTACCTTAACAAGAATGCACTTTTTTTTTTTTTTTTCTGCTGATCGTGCACAAGATGCTCATTATTTTTTGAGCATCGGCCTTATTGGAGTTATCTTTGCACTCTGTTTGTTGGTGAAATAGCCAGGCAGCAGCAAGGACTGCGCTTTTAGGATTTAATATTTTTATTCACAGAAAATGCAACTTCTCCTGTCGCTGTAAACCGAGCCGGTGGCCGCAGCGCAGCCGCTGCATCGAGCGGCCCCGTTTACCACTCGTTAATTAAACGTGACCCATTTCTTTTACGCCGTCCTTCCCTTCCACCCCGGGGGATCGTTGTTCACATGCCAGGCAGTGTTAGCGCAGCNCTTTTAGGATTTAATTGCGCTTTTAGGATTTAATTTTTTTATTTACAGAAAATGCAACTTCTCCTGTCGCTATAATCCGAGCCGGTGGCCGCAGCGCAGCCACTGCATCGAGCGGCCCCGTTTACCACT
>VWPW01010850.1:0-15575 GCA_013389825.1 Crypturellus undulatus
AGCTGCCGAGCCCGCAGGGCGCCGAGGAGCGGCGGGGACAGAGCGGAGGGCACCGCGAGCCCGAGCCGGGCCAGCCCCGCGGCCGAGGTGAGCGGCGGCGCGGGGACACGGGGCTCGTCGGGCGGCACCTCCCAGCCTCCCCCGGCAGCAGCCCCTGGCCCGAGCTGCCCTGCGCAGCCCTCGCTGCCAGGAAGGGCTTCTCGGGGACCCCTCCGTTTTTATTTCCCCCGTCTGCTAAACCAGGAGCATCTGGGCTGGGGCTGTTGCAGTTGGGGAACCCAGCTGGCTTCCGGCGCCTTCCTCGGGTGTTTGGGGACAGTTTTAGCAGCGCTGCGGCTGCAGAGCAGAGCGGGCACGGCCGCCTGGGATCCGCGCCTGGTTATCCGGCCGCACACCCCTGCTCCTTCTTTGGGATTTAAAACAGCAGCCCATTCCTCCTACAGGCCAAATGCAAAACTCTGGGAAGTCTGTGATTTTTTTCTCCTTATGGTTATTTTCAGCTTCTGTAGGCTTTGATGGACGCCCTTGATAAACTGGCACGGAGAGCAGGTTGTTTGCAAATCCTGGTGTGTCTCAGGTTCCTCCTTTCCTTTGCATTTCTGCTCGTGTGAGTGCTTGTCTGTTTATAGTGGTGACAAGAAGAATTAAGGGCTTTACGCTAACATGTCTGTAGTTGTCCCCTGGTGCAGAGGCTGGAGGTGACCTTCCTTCCGGGGTAGGTAACAGAGCTTGTGGTTTCTGAGGGTCACCACATCTTAGGAGTGGGAAAGTGCTCTGAGAATCGAGCTGCTTTATTGGGATGGCAGATGCAGGCATGGGCCAGTCATGAACTCAGATAGGTTCTGCCTTGTCAGAATGGCTTGTTTTGTGTTCTCATGGACGTTTCTGACAAAAAAAAACTCAAAGTAGGGAAATCTGCCCAAATTTCTGTGCTTGAATAGCTGGCACTATTACAACAAGTGCTCACGTGGAAAAGCAACATCAGGGAGATGTGTTTGCCTGTCTCCAAATGCCATTCGGACAGCTTCATCTGCAGAGTTTCCCTAATCGCTAATCACTTTTGACCATGTCCCTTCCTCAGGAGCAGGGGATGCCCGTGCTGCAGTGCCGGTGTCTGCTGACGCTCCTGTAGCAGGGAGGTGTTGGCTAGGGCTGTGCTCGTGATTTTGTCCCGCAACTGCAGCATGGGTGACATCTCCTCTGGTGCCGCCGCACGCTGATGTGCAGTTCCCAGCAGGTCAGCCTCCTTCCCCTGTGTTCTATTAAGTGACTGGGAAGTCAGGAAGTGAGTTGACTCCATGAACTGAATGGGTGAAAAATATTATGTGTATAGTATCATAGAATCATTATGGTTGGAATGGTTGGAAAAGACTTTCAAGATCATCGAGTCCAACCGTACGCCCCTCAACACCATCCGGCTAAACCACGTCTCTGGGCACCACCTTGTCTAAACGTTTCTTCAACACTGTCAGGGATGGCGATCGCAGCACTTCCCTGGAAGCCGGTTCCGACGCTGGACTTCTCTTTCCATGTAGAAATTTTTCTTAAGTCTAACCTGCCCCTCCCCTGGTGCAACTTGAGGTCATTTCCTCTTTTCCTATCGGTAGTTATTCCGGAGAAGAGATCATCCTCTGCCTCACTACAGCCTCCTTTCAGGTGGCTGTAGAAAGCTACAAGGCCTCCCCTGAGTCTTCTCTTCTTCACACTGTATAATCTCGGCTCCCCCGGCCACTCCCGTGAGGTCTCTGCTACAGCCCCTTCCCCAGGGTTGTTGCTCTTCTTCGGACACGCTCCAGCACCCCAGTGTCCTTGCAGTGAGGGGCCCAAAACTGAACACAGGGTTCGAGGTGCAACCCTGCCAGTGTATATGTTGATACGCAAATATAGGCATTATGTGTTTGTTTCCTGTCAGCTGTGCGATCGTTCGGTTTGACAGGACTAGAGGGGCCACAGGGCTGACGAAGGCTTTCAGGAGCCACCTGCCTGTGTCTCGCCCGTTGGGTACTGCGCCGGGCAGCAGCTCGGTTTGGCCAAGGGGGACCCTTCCTCACCCAGATGTCACTGACATCTTCACTTCTAGCAACAGCTAGAAGAAATACAGAACTTCTGTATTTCTCCACTGTAGGTATTTATCTACTTGTTGTTCAGTGATTTGAGATTTACTGATCTCTGTGAGAGATTTTGATGTTTCCCATCGTGACCTCTCTGAGCACAAAGCCTTCCTTTGCCCCGATAAAGTACTCCTGTCTGACCGGCTTTGCCTTCCTCTCCTCTCCCACCCCTGCTTCTGTAGGGTGGAAAAGAAATTTTACGCATCATTAAGGTTCTCTGCTTTCCATTTTGCCTCTAGACTAATAACTGGAACTTCATGTAGGGCAATATTATTATGCAGACTAGTTGTTCTATCATCTAGGATATAAATCCTGAAAAACTTGAACAAAATCCTGCATGATAAAGTGGTATTAAATGGAAAGGTTTCCTTCAGAAGGGACCAACGAGGCAACTACTGCAGAATCCAACTTTCTGGCAGCAGAGGATCGTTACGGTCTGAGATTAGAGTGATAGTCTGAATCTGCAGCACATTTAGCACCTAAGCCCATGCTGCTACCTTTCCAGAGATGGGGCGGTATTCTAGGAACTGGCCTGAATTTCAGGTTGACTTCGGCTGTTAGTGGAAGCTGTAAGTGAGAGTCACTGCATTCATTTCTGCATGACTGTTCAGTGCTGCCTTCCATCATTGGATCCTTTCCTGCCTTGTAATCCAAGCAGTGAACGTTTGCTCCAACTAGTTGTGGAAGAGACGGGCATTAACGTGGCGAGACTTTGACGCTGGGCACAGCTGAGGCTGGGGCTGTGTGATGAGGAAAATGGAAATTAACCGGGCCCAGTAAGTCTACTCTCAGTAACAGACTGAAAAAGGCCCTTCTTGGTGTCAGTTTTGAGCTTTTCACACATCACACAGGCCACAAGCTCTTCCTTGGGTGTCAGCAACAGTGTCTGGGTGCTCACAGCAACTGCCAACACCAAGATAGCGAGGCCGATACGTGTACAGAAGTAATTGGGGCAGGTACCATCACCACGGTCACCAAGTGCCTCCTGTTAGACCTCCGTTCTCCTGTGCATCCCTGTGCGAGAGCTTTTGATCCTGCTGAGAGTCTGGGAAAATGAGGCAGGGAGTGATCCGTGATCTGCGCTGCAGTGATGGGCCCTGCTCCCTCCCTGGCTCTGCGTTGGCTTTCGCACCCAGGGTGGCCTGGCTTTAGCAGCTACCTGGGAGCTGATGGCAGTGGAAGAGGAAGGCAGAGGTTCGTGGGACATTCGCTTGCCTAAGGGGCAGGGAGCTGTATAACTCCCCAGGCATCTGGTCCAAGGCTTTTGCTCTCCTGGGCTTATGCCCCATGGGAGCAGAGGGGCTCTAGGTAGGAAGAGGTCTATATTTCATGGCAGGATCTGTCTTATCTCCGTGAGTGGGTTCTGCTCTTTCCCTAGGAAGAGGTGATCCCTTGGCAGCTACATTTTAAGCTCAAGTGCCCAGAGCTCTGCTGTTCGGCCAGGGGGCACCCTCCAGGCAGAGGCTCAGGTCAGATCAGTGTTGGGGGCCGGTGCTTTTCCTGGACTGACTGAATGCTGGTGCTTCCTGGCAACAGCAGCGTAAAGCTTTTTAATGTGATTTTTCTTTTATCTCCACTCTGCAGCTCTTCCCAGAGGTGCTGCTGGCTTTGCTTTGAGATCCTGCTTATCACCTCCAGTTTTGTGCCTGTTCTTCTGCTTCCCACAGAGGTGGTGCTCGAGGTTGGTGAGGAGACCGAGGGCAGTTTTACCGGTCCTGCTAGGTTAGCAAGCTTGGCGACATGGAGAGTCTTGGTGCTGTGCAATCCCTGTAGCCTTTCAGCTCACTCCTGTGAGCTGGGCTCATCCTCAACGTTGTGTGAGGTGCTTGCAGCCTCAGCCCCTTTCCTGCAGGCCCCATAGCCCTCTTAATGCCCAACTTGTTCTGCTTAGGAGACTTGTGCAGCACTGGGTGGCAGCATTCCAGGCTGGGCAGAATTACCCTGCTGGCTCTTTGCATCCCGCCCTGGCACTTCCAGTCCTTCAAGTCTAGCACCAGAGGGGATGCTGAACTCGTGGGAGATTCCTCTGGGAGCCAGCTAGTGCCTGGTGTATGGGAGAAGGATATGGAGATGGCTGACAGATGGGGTGACATACCTAGTAGGATATTTCTTTCCTCAGCTGCATCACCACCTGCCCTTGGCTGCATCTCTGCTGTTTTATTGTGGGTCTTGCTGGAAAGTCAAACCAGGAAAGAAACTCTGGAGGAAAACTGTCTGCAAAGACAAGGGTGGGCAGCAAGGGGGATGGGGCAAACGCAAGGCAGGACCTGCTGGGGACTCAGCGGAGGATGGGTGCAAGAAGGGCCTCCCTGCTGCCCGGGCACGTCTGGAGAAAGCGCCGGCTGCAGCTCCGGCCGCTGTGGCGCCTGCGTCTTGGCAGCAGGGCACTCGCTCTGCCAGATCATCCAGAAACACAGAAATGGTTCCACTCGGATGTGGCTGCAGGGCGGTGTTTCTGGTGGATTAGCCAGGACCTGCAGTCTAGGAGCCCTGCTGAATTTTTGGCAGCTGCAGATGCTGCTTTGGGACTGTCAGCATGGACAAGGGAGTCTGATTCAGCCTAAAACTTGCCAGCATAAAATTAATCTGTAAAAATAGGTTATGGATGGATTTGAACCAACACCACGTGTTTGTACCTGCTGCAGAACAGACTGTCAGATTTTAATACATTTTTGGAAAACTCTATAGCCTGAGTCACTGTGTGGTTTAGGCCACAGGGCTCTTGGAGTTGGTTACCCCCTTCAGCACTACACGTTTCTGGGTGGGAAAGTGTCTGCTCCAAAATGAGTTGAACTGATCTCCACGGCCACCTCCGGAGCTGTACTGAGTCCCTTGTGAAACACCCACCACATGTTTGGAGAAGGAGCAGGTCCTTGACCTGCGTTCAGGAGGAGCTGAACTCCTGGCAGAGTGTGCGTAGGTTGGAACCATGGATCCCGCAAGGACAGGACAAGGGTAGGCAGTACTAGTGATAGTCTAGTTGTGTGTGCTGGGAGTGAAACAGCCTTGGAAGTGGCTTGTTCTTTGCAAATGATGGTGAGTAAGATGTATTGCTAGCCTGGCAAAGCCATGTAAGTTGTTGCTGAAGTCTGTCCTGCCCATGCACGGACCTGAGCAGGTGCTCCTGGAAGGACTTGGCGCTTTGTTCAGCTGTTCCATGTCAAATCCACTCTTTAATCTACCCTGCAAATCCTTTTGCATGCCCGCTGCCTGAGCACGCCAGTAATTCCAGAAAGGAATCAGGGAATCTGGGCTGGAGAGGGGTTGCCAAACTGGGTCTCGGGGTTTCTTTCTGAATTTCCTAGGCATAACTGTAAGCTGGAAGAGGAGCTGAAAGCTCGGATCCGCAGAGCGGCTGATGAAAGCCGCACGGGGAGGTTTGCATTGCAAGTGATAGGAATCCTCGTTCTTCCCTTTGTTGCAGGCCCCGATGCCAAGTCTGCTGGGCAGCCCCAGGGAGATGGTGGCCATTCGGCAGCGGGAGACACTCGGAGGCATCAGAGGGGCCGCACAGAGCACCGCAGACACACCATCACCAACGGCGTGGACTTCGGCATGGTAGGAACGGCCTGGGGGCCCTGCCTTGGGTGTAGGGTGCCCACACCCTGTCACGGGTGGTCAGTGAAGGGCCTACGTGCCCTGTAGGGGACACTGGGGCAAGGTAGATGGCAGAGGTCCCTCTTTGCTCTGTTTGAGCCATGGCTCTGTCCTGCCCACCACAGCAGTGTGAACTCTAGGAGCTTTGGGATATTGGGAGCTTCTAGGATATTACAGATATCCTAGTATTTCTTTTTGAGTTTTGCGAAGTCTCTTCTGTCCTGAAGTGTGCAGGTCTGGCAGAAAGTCCCCTCGGATGTGGAGTGGGATCCCCATGTGGCAAGTTGATGTTTTTTATAAACAAACCTGGGCAAGGAAAAGCGAAGATTTCCCCTCGCTGTATAGATGGTTGCCCCAGTTCTGCAGTGTCTCTGCAGATGAANCTCTGTTTGGGCCATGGCTCTGTCCTGCTCACCACAGCAGTGTGAACTCTAGGGGCTTTGGGTATTACAGATATCCTAGTATTTCTTTTTGAGTTTTGCGAAGTCTCTTCTGTCCTGAAGTGTGCAGGTCTGGCAGAAAGTCCCCTCGGATGTGGAGTGGGATCCCCATGTGGCAAGTTGATGTTTTTTATAAACAAACCTGGGCAAGGAAAAGCAAAGATTTCCCCTCGCTGTATAGATGGTTGCCCCAGTTCTGCAGTGTCTCTGCAGATGAATCTCTGGGGCTTTCAAGCCCATCAACAGAAGTCCTGTGTGCCCAGGGCTGGTGAGTGGCTGTGCCAAAGCATGTGGCATGGCAGGATGGGGGTCACGAGTGACCAGGGCTAACGACACGATTTGTCATATCCACTAAGGCATGGACAGGGTGGAGGAGCCCTGTGGGTTCTGAGAGAATTTTTTCCAGTAATGCTGGTTTTTGTGCATTTAATTTAACTGGGGAGTCTGGGATCTAAGGATCTGCTTCCTTCTCACAGTTCCTGAGCAGAGAGGCTTGCCCAGAACAAGGGATCTGCCCTGCTCCCAAGTGGGGCAGGTTGCCTGGACATGTTGCCCACAGACTTGAGCTAAATTTTCCTGGGAAGCGAGCCAGAACCCTGCCTACCCGTGACAGTCTCTTGACCTTCCTCACTTTGTCTTGCCGTTTGAGCCCCGTTTGAGCCGTTTGGGAAGCTGTGAGTCGCCCGTCAGCACTTCTACTTCTCGCGCGCTGGTGTCACCCTGCTGCCTGATGTAAGCGAAGCTGACAGGCCACACGGGCGGCCTCTGTGCAGCATTGATTGCGACTTTGTGTTGGCCTTGAGTGACATAACGGGCTCTCGGGCTCTTGCTTCTGCCCTCCCCTGCCTGGGAGGGGGTGGTTTTTGCACACATAGGACCAGCTTGCCTGGGCTGCAGGAGCTGGGGACCCTCAGGCTCAGAGGGCCTCTCTGTGGAGAGGTGCTGGTCTAGGGAGGAGGAATGAGGTCCCTCCACTCCTCAAGGCTTTGGTGGCCGGTGCCACTGCTCTGGAGAGAGGAAGGTTCCCCTCTTTCTTGACAGGGCTCTTGTGTGTGCGCACAGCTCCCAGCTGGAGCCCAGGGCAGGTGGCATCGCAGTCAGGAGCTTGGAGCACCAGCCGGTCCTGCAGGGGCCCCGCTGGTGGCCAGGGTCTGCCTGGCAGGGCTCGGGGTTCTCTTCCCAGCACTGCAGCAAGTGCTGCGGTTTGGGGCAGCTGGTGCCCTTGCCTCAATTTTCTAATGTTATGTAGTTATAGTGGGAGAAATGGGAGGCTGGAATTTTCCCCTGCCCACAGTTATATTGGTCTCACTGTCTATTGTGTTTCTCCTCTCTAAGAAGGGGTGTCTGTCCCTGTCAGACAGGGAAGCACCCTGCTCCTCTCAGCATCAAGGCAGCTCTAGAGAAACATTTGGGTATTAATCCTACTCCAGAGCATCCAGAGACAGTTAGAAAAGGTTTGAATCCTGCCAGGATTGAACTCTTGTGCAGGGTAGTGTTGTAATCTCTTACTCTTCCTTTTCTGTGGTGCTGATAGGTGCTGAAAAGGCAAGGTGTGCAGATGGCATTGGGCATTGCCTTAAACTCAAGAGGTGGCAGCAGGCTCTGATATCCGCTATACATCCTATGGGGTGTGCTAGGACTGCTCATTAGCAGTTTGAGGTTGTGGGGCGGTGCTGCGGCGCCGGACCCTTTGCACCAGGCCAGCTGGTGTCTGCCTGCCTCATTTTTTTCCAAGTCCATCGATCGATCGGCCCAATTTCCGCACAGCCTCAGGGCAGCTGGGCTGAGACTTTCTGTGAGAGGCTGAGCTCCTCTTTCATTTGCAGGCGGTCTCAGATACGGCACTATCCCCTCCCCTTCCACCCCAGCCAACACCCACCGTGCCCATTCCACCTCTTTCTTCCTCCTACCACCTCACAAGCGCCTTTGCCACCAGCTGTTTCCTCTCCTCAACCCCTAGCGAGGTGCCGTCTGTCCCCTCACCCCGCAGAGCTGGTGATGTCCCACCACTCTGCGTGATGCTGCCCCTTCCTCCAGGCACTGTGCTCACTGGACAACCTGGAGGGACCCAGGCGGGACAGGCGGTCATAGGCTGCAGCCAGAGCTGGATGGGGGTCCTTGCGTCGTACAGCATTATCTTCATGCCCCTCAGCAATAGCCTGCATAGCACCAAGGCTCTGCACTTCTTCCTGTGGGTATGTCACCTTCTGTCTGCTTTCCATCCAAGCTTGCGTGCGGGTGGCTGCTGTGCTGCAAACAGGAGCAGTAGGAGGCATGAGTGGCTCTGGGGTAAGCAGTGACTGGCATGTGCCAGTTGGGAGGTGTTGGGGTGGAAGCAGGGACAGAGAAGAGCTGGCAGCGTGGAGAAGGTGCTGCTCATCCCTGCCAGAGGGGTGGCAGGAGATCTGTGAAGGTCATTCAAAGCTGAATCCTCTCTTTTCAGACGCTCTCCAACCAGCAGGAGAGGTTGCTCAGTGCCCAGCAGCTTCTGAGCTTGCCGTGCTTTGCAGGAAAGCATCAATGGTGGCTGGAAAGCTGTTTTATGTTCTTGGTGGAGATTCTGGCTCTCCCGGTGCCCAGACTGCCATAGACTGCGGAGTTGAGGCCACGTTGTGGCCTCCTTCTCCAGCGTGTCCATCAGGCAGAAGCAGGGTGGACAGTCCTTTGTTTCAGGGGGTGCAGGGCAGAGCTCTCGCTCCCAGAGACCTAGCACCGCTCCCTGGCAGAGTTGCTGCAGGGGTAGCCCCGAAAAGGCTGAAGTCAGGGAATGGACTCATAGAGCTGAGGGGAAGGAGACTGTGGGCCTCGGACTCCTTAGGGAGGGTTGATCAAGAAGTCCCTGTACTGTGGTCACTCTTTGTTCTCCAGGGATGTTTTCTCCTTTTCCTAAGCTACCTCGATGATTTCCTGTTAGCAGTGGAGCATCTAGGGGCCTCGAGAGAAAAGGGTGATGACAGAGCAGGGAGACCTCCTGCTTCTGCTGCCAGGGCAGTACCTGTCCTGACAGAGGGACCGAGCAGCCCATGCTGCAGCAGTCTCACTGCCTGGGTCACAGCCTGACTCCAGCTGCAGAGTCATGCTGTGCCTGTCCCAGAGACCTGGCCTGGGGGTTAGATCTCTGGTTCTTGCAGTTGCCCCCAGATACACCTCGGATACCCACCCATGTCCACCTCCAGTTTGCTCTGGTGCTTGAACCTGAAACACTCAGCAGATGTTCTACACCAGGTGGTTCTACAACTACCTGAAAGGAGGTTGTAGTGAGGCAGGGGTCGATCTCTTCTCCAGAATAACTACCAATAGGACAGGAGGAAATGGCCTCAAATCACATCAGGAGAAGTTCATGTTAGACATTAGGAAGAATTTCCACATGGAAAGAGTAGTCAAGCATTGGAACAGGCTGCCCAGGGAAATAGTGGAGTCACCGTCCCTGACAGTGTTGAAGAAATGTGGATGAGGCGCTCAGGTACGTGGTTTAGCAGGTATGGCGTTGAAGGGTTTTTGGTCGGACTTGATGATCTTAAAGGGCTTTGCCAACCATAATGATTCTGTGATTCTGTGTACTCATAGGAAAAGTGTCCTATGCTCTGTTCAGAAAAACCTTGGTGGACAAAGTAAAGGACAGAGCAGGGAGCTGGTAAGAACATGGCAACAGATATTGTCCAGATGTCTAATTTGTGTGTTCGGCTGGGCTGCTTTCTATGTGCTGTTCATGTTCAAGCTGCTGACTGAAGCCTACAGCCTCAAGAGCATGCAGAGGGTGGGGGAAGGCCATAGTCTTAGTGCATCCTTGAAGAAGTGACAGAGAAACCTGCTTCTCCTCTAGTGAGAACTGGTGGGCAGCAGACCTGGCTGTCCAGACAGGGAGATGGAGATATCTCACTGTCCTTCAGCTGTTGCACTTATTCTCCCAGACTGGAGAGACTCCCTCAAAACAGGATGATGCGGTGGGCATCACCATACCCCTCCTAACTCTTCATGGGGAGAGAGGCTGAGATGCCTGCTGGTAGGCAGGTTCCTCTGTGCCTCATGAAGAAAACAGCTTCCTGGGCTTGACAAGATCTTGGGCTGGATTGGAGAGAATTGCCTGGGCTGTGAGTTAGGTCACTCCTAACTGGGGTGCTAGGACAGTGTTTCTCATATTCGTTTTCATCCCCCTCCAGGTGTAATCCTGGGCACTTCATTTCCAGGATGGGAGGCCCAGTCTGCCTGCTTTGGACCTGGATGAGGAGAGGGCATGATGTGTCTGTGTCCTGTCTTGCAGCTGAAGCACATGAAGGAGCTGGAACAGGAGAAGGATTTTCTGCTGCAGGGTCTGGAGATGGTAGAACGTGCCCGGGAGTGGTATCATCAGCACATCCAGTTTATGCAGGAACGCCAGAGACTCCTGGGGAAAAACAAAAGCAGCACTGTGAGTCTGGAGCTTGTTCTGTGGGTGCTGATCTTCTTAGAGGGGCTGGGCTGCCTCGTGGGTTGGGAGAACTCAGCAGGGACTTAGTGTGCTCAATGTTAGTCTCACTCTGCTCACCACAGTTCCTGGGGATAGAGTCCATCCTGTTGTGCCCAAACCTTCCTGCTCACTTACCAGCCTTGAGACTCTCCCCTTGGACCTACTCATCACCACACACGTGTGGATACATGTGTGCCCTTTGCCCGGCTGCCTGGGCTCTCGCGGTCCCTGCTCACCTCCTGTTAGGCCACAGACCAGATCAGGATCGCCTTTAAACAGGACAGCCACGACTTTGGTTTGTGTGCTTGAGTGTGCCATAACTTCAGATCTGAACCAGGGATTTCCCCTGTCTCCATCTCACTGAATAAATAAAGGGCATGTCCCGTTGTCTGCAAGAGCTTGGCTCTGCTGAGTGTACTGGGCTAACTGGGGTGTCAGATTGAGACCCAGGCTCTGACAGAAGTCTGCAGAGGGGACTGCAAGGTAATAAGACATTGAGTCCTCTGCAGGGCAGCCAGATTCCCCATAACAGCTCCCAGCCTCTTCTTCCTCCTCTCCAGGACTTCCTCCCTGATGGCAGCCAGAGCCACCTGGGCCGCCTGCTCCCCAAGCTGCAGGAGCTGAACCGCTGCCTCGGTGACCTCCTTTCTGCCGTGGGCAAGGTGAGCAGGAGAGCAGCGACTGCTGTTGTCGGTGTGACCTGGGGACCCTCCCTGTCCCCCCTAACCCTGCTGCAGGGCTAGTGCTGGAGCTACCTCTGGCTCTGGGAGGAGGATTTGGCCCTGTAGACAGGACGAAGACGGGCAGACAGCCAAGAGGCCAGTGTGGCTGGTCCCAGGTTGGGTTAGAGGATGCTCAAGACATTTGTGGGGCCAAAAGGAGTTGACATTGTTGTGTGAATAGGGAAAACATCCTGCTGAAGTACTGAGCCGGTCTTCCTGGAGCTGGACATCTTGAATGCCAGGCCACAAGGTAGCATAGGGCACGTTAACAGGAATGCTTCTTGTCTGTCTCCTCCTGCAATGACCTGTGCTAATTGCACTAGCAGGGTCTCACTCTCGTGCTGGACTTCTCAGTGCTCGGCCCGCCAGCTCCCAGTGTCCTTTAGAGTCTGTTGTGGTTAACCCCTTCTGGCTTTGGAGACAGGCTGGGGAGGGTCTCCAGGAAGAAGATTTCACGTCTTATCTTTTCCCTTTATCCCCTCTTCAGCCAGCAAACACTTCCGCAGCGCTGCCCAGGCCGGGCCCTGCAGGCCCGGTGGTGTCCCCAGCCTCCGCAGGATCCCAACAAGCCATCAGCATGCTCAAGGAGCAAAACCGCCTTCTCACCAAGGTGAGTGGCATTTGGAAGTGTCTTGCATCCGGCTGGGTGGGGGCACAATGGACCTCCACAAAGGGCTTGTCTTTGCTGTAGGAAGAAGACTTTGGGGCAAATTCAGCCACAAGAGGGTGCAGATGCTGCAGCTCAGGACGCGCAGCCTGCGTGGGCCGGGTCTGTTCTCCAGGCCTGGCAGGGAATGACCACTGCCAGCTGGGCACAGCTTCCCGCCTGCAGCAGGACCTGCGGCTAGGTGGCCTCGGAGCAGGTGGCCTTTGGAGTGTGGGGGTGGCCGTGTGTGTCGGGGTGGCGAGAGCAGCAGCTGGGGCGGACAGGGACAACATGCGCTGCTCACTGGATGTCCCAGGAGGGACAGCTCTGAGCAGGCGTTTTCCTTCTCTATCCGGTGCAGGAAGTAACTGACAAGAGTGAGCGCATCACCCAGCTGGAGCAGGAGAAATCCGCCCTCATCAAGCAGCTCTTTGAGGCTCGGGCTCTGAATAACCACGAAACAAGTCAGCTAGACTCCACCTTCATCTAGTGCCGCCTCCTGGGACTCCCGCTGGCCCCACACTTGAGCTCTCCCCTGGGCTTTCTTGCAACTAGGACTCTTGCCTGAATCTCACCACACCTGTTGCTCCTGATGGTGTATTTCAGGGCCTGTGGAGGTCCAGAACTGCCCGTAGTATGTCTACACGAGGAAGGCAGAGAAAAGCACTTTGCTGATCCTGCTTGGGCAGGCCTAGGGAATGTCCCCTCTTCACTATGCTGCTGGGCCTGGTCAGCTGCACCAGTTGCAAGCTGCTCCTTTTCTGCCTTTAAGACTGACCGCACCTCCTATCCCATGTCCTCTATGCTGGGTGCTCCCTGCACTCTCTGTGTGTGGTTGGGATAGGGGCCTGCTGGACCCTTGGCCTGATTTAGGCTGAATTCTGGCTGCTCTCTGAAGAAGATGATGTCTAACACTCCACTTGGCATCTCCAACCAAGCCTGGCCACTGAAGGACACCTTGTCCCTTGCTTATGACAAGAGGATAAGAGTGAAAACTGAGGCAATGTGGCCTCTCTCTGCTGCCTGAATTCTGCCTGCCACTGCAACCAGACTGGATTAGAGCAATACTTGACTGCTGCTCCTCTTGGATAATCTTTCCCTTGTTTTGGAGGAGCGTTGATGAAGTTGTTTACACATCTGGAGGCTCCTGTAGTTCATGAGCCATAGACCCAAATGAGATCACGTATATCTCCAAGTTACTGTTTCAAGCTGTTTACGGATTCACGCAGATACTTATGAATCAATTTTGTTTGACCTGGCAGATATTTCCTTGTGACTGCTAGGATTATATTTTTGTGATTACTTTAAAAGGAGAGATAATGTCCTGCAGCATGAGGACCACTGACAGAAACCTGATTTCACAGGGGGCTTTAGAAGTAGGGTTCTTATCTAACTGACTGTGGGTGATGGAGAGGAGGCTGGGGGGGCTCTTTCCTTTGCACATCTCCAAGCGGAGAAAGGGCAGATTTGCCCGTCACGGTGTTGTACCCAGGGTCCCCAGTAACGTCCTGGGTGTGAGCTGCACCCCCTCCAGGTCTGTGGGGAAGATGGTGGTAGTTTAAACACGTGTCCTTGTTGTGCTGGTGCATCCTGAGTTAATTCCTCCTTCTCACCCAGTTCAGGGGCTGGGCTGAATGGTGTCTTCCACTTTGTCTTGGTAGTTTATATTTATGGTACTTGCATAGGAAGTCTTTGTGCATCCCTATGTAGCACAGGCCTGGTCCTTTGTATCCTGGCCTGGCCGAGGATATTTTTTTCTCTGCAGGGTTTTCCATGCTCTGACTCTCCTAGCACAATGCACTGATCTGGGCAGAGGCTTCTCAACGTGCTCTGCTCCAACACACTCAGCTCTGGCAACCGGGGCGCTGTGCAGACCAGCTCCTTTCCCACTTTGGGAAGATGCTGTTGCTGCACAGTTCATTTTGCTCATCCAGCTCCTCTCCGAGTTGATCTTGACCGCTATGACTGCAGGTGTGCAGGCCTTGGGCTTCCCTGGCGGCTGCTATTTCTGCCAGAATGGGCATCAACCAAGTACGAGGGAGAGAGAGGAAAGGCCAGGCCAGGATAAGTTGTGTCCCCTAAGACTGTGGGAATAGGATGTTATTTATCCTCTGGGCTTCAGTTTCCTCCCTCTCGTTCGTGATGGAAGTCCGGTGCCTGTTTTGCCTGAGGCTTGGTAAAAGTGACCCTCCTCATAACCTTTCTTTAAGGATAATAAAGTGGGATGAATTATTTAATTTATTTGTCTGTCTGTCTAACTTGGCCTGTGATCCTTGATGTTTCTGGTGGTCCTGTCCTGAGGAATGGGAGAAGAGAGCTGTGGTTGCACAGTCTCAGCCTGCACGTAAAGAACCCGGCAGGCCCTTGTTGTAGGCTGCATTCCCATGTCCTTTCCCTTCCCCTTGGGACTCCCGTGAGACCTCTGCTTCCAGCCTACAGCTGAGGGTTTCCCTCCATGTCCTTCCTGCTGGCAGATGGGATTGTGAAGCCCCCTGTACCCTCCTTCCGACGTTTGTACCTGCCTCGTTCTGCATCTTGTAGCTACATCTGGCTGTTTTTCCAGAAAATGTGCCAGGTTTGGTTCATGCTTCTCAAGTGGTGCTGGGATAGTTCCCAAATGTTGATGCTCTTGGCATTGTTTCTTTTCAAGCAAACCACCCTGGAGATGGTGCTGGTGGCCGTGGGCAGCCGGTGCTGGTGCCAGGTAGCACCTCTGTAGTCCCTAAGGGGACACGTGGTTGCACCAGGCACCCGCACTGGGCAAGGCGGGAGGTCGCTATTTTGTCCCTTGGGGACATGAGAGCTTCTGGCGGGTCTCGGGCCCCCTTGCACATGGTGGAGCCCGTCATGCTGCCCTGGCTGGCGCGCTGCTGCCTTCGTTAGCACTCAGCACGGGCAGAGCGCCGGGCCGGCTGGGGGAGCAGACATCAGCGCTCCGAGGAGCTCCGCAGCTGCCCAAGCTTCCTCCCATTGCAACTTCCCTCCCCTCGGTATGGAAGGCGCAGGGTGCCCGTGCCAAGCCTCCAGGGCTTGGGAGAGGGATATTTGCAGCGGTTGCTTTCAAGTCCCAGACAGGCGAAAAGGGGGGTGTTAATTGCTTGCAGTTACCCTATTTCAGGCCTTTCCTTTGATGTGGAGTTTGTGAGATCTCTCTAAAGGAAAGAGAGGTCCCTTGTCCCCGCTCAATGCCCCTCTGTGCAGGGAGCCGTGCTGTGGCCTATCCACAGCCCAGGGCCGTACTGTCCCGGGATCGCTGCCCCGCAAGGCTACTGCCGCCGGAGCACTCCAAGCAGCCGCCTCGTCCTCCTGCGGATGCAGCTCTCCTGGCCACGGAGTGCGCTCGTCCTGCAGGGACGTGGAACCGGGAGCCGCAGGTCAAGGCTTTGCCATGTCTGAGCAGCAGCGCGTGCTGCTCACTCTGCTCCTGGCTACCCTGAGGAGCCTGGTCCATGCCAATGCCCCTGGGCGTACCAGGGCCAGGTCCCCTTTGCTGCCATTTGAGGTTTTCAGAGGTTTCTTTGCAGTTTAGCAATACAGGTACTGTGCTGGGAGCCACAAGACCTGGGTTTTGCCGCAAGGTCTGTAAGCAATTCATAGAATCATAGAATGCCT
>VWPW01010862.1:3599-100357 GCA_013389825.1 Crypturellus undulatus
GGAGCCCCCCGGCCTCGCCACCCGACGGCTCGCCCGGGCGATGCGGGGCCGCCGCCGCCTACCTGGGGCGTCCCGGGCGGCGGGGAAGGGGGGGCGCCTCCCGGGCAGGCAGGCGGCGTTGGAGGGGGGTCCTGCCGCGGCTCCGGCCTCTCCGTGTTTTTCTTCGCCCTCCTCGCCGAGGCCGCTGCTGGCCGGAGCCGAAGCTCGGAGCGGAGCGAGTCCGTGCGCCCTGGACGGCCGCAGAGCGGAGCGCACTAACCTGAGGGGAAGCGCCCGGCCGACTGCTGCCAAGACACATTTCCTGGAGCTGATACCTCCCTGCCCGACCCCCACCCCCTGCCCTCCCCTCTCCACCCCACTCGGAAGAAGTTTCCTCCCCGCTCTCCTGCCTGGCTGCAGGCACCGGCCCTGCCACGCCTCGAGGGGCCGGCGGCCCTTCCCGGCTCCGGGGGCAGCGCCGAGCCCCGGAGCAGCCCCGACTCGCTTTCCCTTTCTTTCTTTTCTTTTTCTTTTTTTCCCTCCCTTTATGTATTTCCCCCTTTATTTATTCTTTCTCTTTTTTTCCTCCATTTTTTCCTTTAATTTTTCTTTCTTTCTTTTTCTCTTCAAAAGCAACAGAGAAAGGAGGAAAATTAATAAAAATAACCAACACCTGGACGGTGATGCCTGGCCGCCGGAGGCTCTCCCGATAGGGAAAGCGGCGCGCAGTCAGCTCGCCCGCTGCAGGAGAAGCCCAGCCGGTCGGAGGGGGCTGCCCGCCGGCCCGGAGGGGTCGGGGAAAGTCGGTGCCCGGCTCGGGAGAGCGAGGAGCTCGGGGATGCCCTCCCCCGCGCTGCGCATGGCCCCAGCCCGCCCTGCGAATATTTAAGGAAAACGAGTGTCGGGGGACAAACAAAAAAATAGAGCTGGAGCCCTGTCCTGGAGGGCTGGGCACCTGCAGCCGCTGCCCCGGGCGGCGCTGAGCACGGCTCGGCTCATTGCGGGTCCCACGGTACCGGCCGGGGCGGCCGCTCCAGCCAAGTGCAGCGGCTGCGCGGAGGGAACCCGCGTGGGATCCCCCCGTTTCCCCTCAAATCCCCGCCTGGGGACGGCGGAGCTTGGGGCTTCCCATCACCGAGCTCGTTCTGCCCCTGGAAAACGAAAAACAGAGCCGGGATGGACAGCACCCGGAGGGATGTTCCCCGAAACCTTCGGCTTCCCCTGGTTCTGCCGTCAGGGCTTTCCCTGTCCCCCGGGAGGCCGGGGCATGGCGCATACCTGCAGTTCCCACACCTCTGCGCTGGCTGCGAGGGACCCGCTGCGTGTTTGCAGAGGATGGGGCTGCTGGTGAGGAGGTTTTTGGGGGCCTGCCCTCCTGCATCTGCTGGCGCCCGGGGTGTTTGAGTGCTCGCAGCTTCTCTGAAAGCAAAGCTGTGGGGGCAGCCTCCTCACCAAGAAGTCCCCACAGGTGGGTGGCATGAATGACACAGGGACCAAGGTCATGTCCTTAAGGAGAGCCCAGGTAATGTGGGCAGATTGCCACCCTGCCTGCATTTCCCAGGAGGAAATAAATTACAGGAGTAGAGGTTGGACCCCATGTTTCCGTGCAGAACTAGCCTGATAACCTGGGCACCAAACCACTAGCACAATGGTGCTGGTCAGTGTGGAAGAGCTCAGGTTCCCCTTACAGAGCCAGGAACCAACTCCACAGGATAGGGATGCTATCCTTCAGGAATGTTAAAATGATGCAGTGGGACCGGGATGCAGGGGCAGCTGCCAAGAGTCACTGTCTGCTGGGTACTACCACCCTGTCATGTTCTTCCTCTCCAAGAGCAGAGGGTTCTTAATTCCCTCCTCGGTCTGTGAAGGATCAGGCTCATGATAGGGCCTGGGTATGTAATAGAAAGGGGTCTGCAGCAGATCATCCACTGCCTGTGACTTATGTCCATCTGTCCAGGGTCTGGCAGTCCAACTTGAGGGCAACCCCCAGTTTGCTGCACAGTATTTAACCTGGAGAGTGGAATCTAAAGGGACAAGGCAAAGCGTGACTCAGTTTCCCTTCACTGAGCAGTATGCCACAGGCTGCGCAGAAGTTAGAGCATCCCTGCACTGCTGTTATCCCAAAGGGTAAGGAGGACATGGTCACACCCTGAGAGGAACAAATAGGAATGGCCCAGAGACACTCCTCCTGCTCTGTCCCCACCACCACCAGGACCTGTGCTGGCACCTGGATGGGGAGGAGAGCGGACAAGTAAAGAAACCAGGCGGCGAAGAAAGCACCGCAGGGGAAGCTCTGGTGTGACGGCGCTGTTCAGAGCAGGGCCCAGTCCAGCCCAAAAGTCCTTGAGGAAAGGGCAGAAGTGCTGGCACTCGGCTCGGACTCATGCCGTGATCGCATCCAGTCTCACAACACTGGTGGCTGAAAGTCATCTGGGGTCCAAAGGATGTGCCCTTGAATTACCAAACACAGCAGCAAGCCCAGAGCTGAACCAAATGCAAAACCAAATGCAGCTCAAACCTCTTTAGTCTTTTTTTTAAAATTATTTTTATTTTTTATTCCTAAACCAGAATTAATATTTCCAAACTTTGCTGAACTTCAGTAGGAACTAAAGAAGCCACAGAGGAACCCAGACTATGACAGAGTAGGAAAATACCTGCATTCAATTTCTGGCTAAAAAATAAATCCAGTTTATAGAAATCAATGGAGTTTGAGGAGTTTTTTGGGGGTGTTTTGATTTTGTTTTTTGCTCTTCCAAGGTTCTTAGCATAACTGGCTAATCCCACCATTTTGAAGTGAAACATTTGTGAAGTTCCCTCCACAGAGAACTATAGAGTGAGTAGTTTAGAATTAATAAATATTTGGAAATTTTTGGCCCATGCAATAAAAATGAGTTCATCCATGGTGGTGGGGAATTGCTGCTAACTCAGAAATATCACGAGAGGTGATGCCTGGTAGGAATGAAACTAGGACATTTTGCCTTGTACCAATCACACAGATGAGCTAGAATGAGCCAAGTTTAAGTAAGAGGGGTAGGTGGCCGGATCCTTTGTTTCTCAGACATTTTTTTTTTCTAAAAAGTAGTTTATGTCTGGAGTTTGAGGCCATCATCATGACCTATGTCTGCAAGGACAATTGTCCCCACTGAATGGATTTTTACCTTTGGCATTTCTTGGGTTTTGAGTCTTTCTGTGCACAACCATAACTCTGAAAAAGCCATGGCTGAGGATGATAGCAAATTCTACTATTATATATATATATATATATTTTTTTTTCAGGGCTGCAGGTATGTTCAGTTCCATGCATGTCATTCTTATGTTCAGCAACAATTCACCCTGGAGCAAAACTGTACTAGTAATTTATTAATAACTGCTGTGGGATTGCAGTCCCACTTCCTGATGAGGGTGTTGAGGGAGGATTGCTCTTGGGCAGCACTTAGATACCACCTAAAGTACTTAGAGGTCCTTCACATAGATGAAGAAGCTGAAGGACAGGAGTAAACGCAGGAGGCTGCTTCATACCTCAGGTCCTCAGCGAATGCAGATAGATCTGGGCTGCTCAATGACTCCTTTTCCTCTGTGTAAGGCAGCTCTCTGCTGATGACAGTTTCAGATAAGCAAGTAGTACCTTATTTTCCACACTCTGTGTCTCCCGGCATCTACTCTACCAGAGTCTGGGAGGTCAAGCACATGATCAAGCACCACTTTTTTTTTTTTTTTTTTTAAAGACTAGTGATCTAGGAAAAAAAAACCCCAAAACGCCATGTTTGACATGACATCTAAAGATCTGGTGTCTCAAAAACACAAGTGTCTCAAGGTAGACTACCAAAGTTGGGTGTTCAGGAGCTGCAAATGGCCGCTCTGAGACTTTCTCTCCTAGACTTGGTTATGAACATCCATAACTTAAATACTCCAAAATGTGACTGTTCATATTGCAGATAACGGTCTGGATTTGCTCCCTAGACAGTGACTTGAGATCAGCATCAAGACAGTCATTGGAAATTGTTCATGAGAATTAGCAAGCTCTTCTTGTGCTGACTGTGGTGGGCACGTGCAGGGCCATCTGGACTAGACACTGGACATCTGAGCTGGGCAGCTGGAGCCCACTTTGCTGCCCAGTTTATTTCTCTCTGTCGCCTGTGTGTTGAGCTGCTCTGCTGATGTGTGATAGTAGGGAGTCTGAATCCCTCGTCACTCAAACTAAGCCACCGAGAGGCATCATGCTGTCTCCATCAAACCCCTATCAGAGAGGAGGAGTGAGTGAGGCCCCAAATCCTTTGGGATAGCTCAGTCAAATCAAACCTCACAGCTTCACAAGGACACTGATGATCACAGCTGCAACAACAGGCACACTGAACACAGCCTGCAAGCTCCAAAAAGGGACAGTTTTACTGCTGTGGGAGCACCCTGTCCTTTCGAGCAGGTCTCATCCTTCTCAGCTCCGCGTTCTTCAGCAGCTCACCCCGAGCAGAAGCACATGCTGCAGTTATTGCCCCACGCTGCAGGTTTTGCTCCATGGCATATTCATAGAGACATAGCTTGGTGATTTAACAGCTTGTGCAGTCATTCGAGTTCCTCAGAAATGAATGTTTCTGCTCCAAGAATATTAGGAGGAATTGGTCCTAGATTGCACTTGGACACCACCTTAGCAAGAGGTCTTCTGCAGGTTTAGCTTATTCTGCGCATTTAAACAAAAAGCATTAACATCAAATTATCTTCAGAAGGTGGCATCAATTTTTGCCATTTGGCACTCCTGCTAAACCTGCTAACACCAGCTTACTTTGACACGAACTGCCACACCAGAGGCAGGGAGGAATCAAGAGAAAGGCCAGGCTTGCTGACCAGAAGCAAAACCAAGCCTGGCTATTTAGAGACCATCTCTGAGGAGCCCACAGCAGCCCAGGCCAGAGGCAACTGCTGCTTTGCTTAACCAGGGGCAGGCACTGGGTCCCACGGCTCCATGCAGCCTCCCTGGGTACAGCCTCAGCACCTGCTGCAGGCAGGACACCCCACGCACCCCAGCCCAGCTTTCCCAAAGAACAGCTTGAACACTGCTTCTTCCTTAGAAAAAAGGTTCCCTTTCAATAGAAAGCTTCATTTTCAAAAAAAAAAATGTCCTTTGGTCAGTGTTTGTCTCCTCTTCTGGAAGGCTCCCTGTTTTTTTATGTTCACTGAGGCAGGGGAGAGGGAAGAAAAAAAAGTGAATTTTGGAGCTTTTGGCTTCCTGTTTCTTTCTCCTACTCTTTTGAGGCTGTCTACTTTTCCCAGTGAAAGACTGAAGCATGAATCACATCACAGCGTAGAACTCCTAACGGACCGTTTCCTTCCTACCTTTCTCCCTGTCAGGCTATCCCTGTTTCCTGGTCGTCCCCAAGCTGTAAGTGGGCAGGGTCTGGACAAAGCCCGGCCGCATCCCGCCCCGCTGGCTGAGGGGGAGAGGGGCGCATCATTTAACACTGCACCTGTTTTCCCAATAATGACAATCCAGGCAGCTGTGCTGACATCCAGGGAGGACATTTCTCCTCCCACCCCAGGATGAGCCCCTCATATTGGAGACCTTTGTACCTTAGACATGCTGGAGGCTACTCAGCCTTTACCTGCTTGATAGGGGCTGCTGCAGCAACCCCACTGGGGCCCCGAGCCCCGTGCTGGACCCGTGACCATGGTCAAGGGGAACATGACCCTGAGAGTCCACTCAGTGCCTCTCTCATACATCATATATTTGGTCCCTTGGCCTTTATTGAGAGTGAAAAAATAATTTAAAGTGATTATCTGTACAGGGCTGGGGGCAGGTGGCTGGTTAGCTGGTGGGAGAATCCACAGGGGCCCTGGGGCCGGGTGAGGAAGGGCTAGAGGGAGGTTCCAGCTGCGCGATGGTCCCGCTGTGGAGGAACAGAGCGGGGAACGCCTCTGGAGCCCTCCAAGGGCCGGGGCAGGGAGGTAGGAAGCCACAGAGGGCCCCGGCAGGGCTGGGAGCCACTCAACTGGCCGGAGCCTCAGGTGACCTGCAGAGGGGTCTCCAGCATCTCCATGAGGAAGGTGTCGATGGGGGTGTCTCCGATGAGTTTGAAGAAGAAGAGATGCTCCAGGCACTTGAGGCCAATGGAGCGCAGCGCAGGCAGGCGCAGGAGTAGCTTGGCGAACCTGCAAGGCAAGAAGCAGTGTCAGGGGCAGCGACCACGGCGGGAGCAGAGCACCCCATCCTGCACCCAAGCACCGAGGGAACCCTGGCTCCTTCACAAGGCTGAGCAGGGGGTGAATAAAAAGGAGGCCTCTGCTCTCCTGCCTGCTGCTTTTAAAGCGGGGAAATAGCATTCCTTCATGTATGCACAAGAGGATTTTTTTTCTATTAAAGTAAATAATAATTTCACATTTTTAAACTTACAAGGAGAAAAAAAAATAAAAAGAGGCTGAGCCCCAGCCTCTCTCCCTTGTCTGGGGCTCAGGCTAAGGACTTGCATCTCCTCCATGCTATTGCCATCCCCTCCAAACCAGCACAGGCCCCCACGAGGCGGCGCAACCCGCTGCCGACGGCCCTTCCCTCCCTCTAAGCGGCGCAGCTCTGCATGCAGCGGTGATGACGACCGGCCTTCCTCCCCATCCTCCCTCCCGGGGGCTTGCTGCAGCCCAGCTCGGAGGCTAGAGAGCAGCAGATGCTGCGGGTGCATCCCTGGCGCATCCCATGCGCAGCAGCGCAGGGCTGGATGCGGAGCTGGCGTTTTGAGGGCTCGGCCAGCAGAGGGTAGGATTGGATCGAGAAGCGGGATCGCTGCATCCCGCGATGCCTCGGAGGCTCTGGCATCGGGCTGGTGCCATGATGGCCACCAGCCTGCCACAGCTGTGTTGCTTGGGCAGTTGGGACTGGCCAAGCACCCTGACTTTGCTCCAGGCTGCAGGAGCATGGGGTGGCTCCGGTAGAGCTGGTGGAGATCCACTTGCTCCACCCTCTCTTTTGAGGTGGGCTGTTGGCAATGGGCAAGCAGGGACTGACTGGCCTCCTCCCCTTCATCCAGTGTCCAAACTGGAAGTTTCAAGGGATGCTAGTGGGAACCAACAGCTCCGCTGCCCCCTGAACTCCTTACTTCCTGATCCTGGGAATGATAGACAAGTTTTCTTGGACATGAAAGGAAGAACAAGTTCTGGGGCAGTTATAGATTTATAGAAAACAGGAGGTCAGAAGAGCTGGAACTGTGATGGTCCCTGGAGGAGCTGCCTGCTCAACCTCATCCTCCACCCGGATGCAGAGACACTCACCGTCCCGGCTGCTCGGGGTACTTCTGCTTCGTGTAGGCTTCCAGAGTGGCATAGACCTTTTCCCGCAGCGACTCCACCTCTGAAGGGCTGGACAAGCCCTTGGCATCTGTTCGAGGGAAAAACCCCAGGCAGAGGGAGTCATTGCAGCGGGGAGGCTTTTTGCCTCTGAGAGGCCAAGCTTGGCCCATCGTCTCCCCTGTATGGGCATCAGGCCAGTTCCTTCTCCATAGGGAAGGAACCGGGACATGACCTGGAGAAGGGAGCAGCGTGGAAGTGTCTCAGTTCCAAGGGCCTGTGGCCCTGCAACTCACCAGGGTTAAACAGCACGATGGCTCGCAAGCACCCCAGCTCTGACTTGTCCATCTGCATGTCCTTCATTTTGGACACCAGCTCTGTCAGAACCCTGTGGTAGAGGTGACACCGGTTCCACCCCGTTTTCCCTTGCAGAGCACAGGCAGAGTTAGGTTTGAGGACGGGCTGGCCAGAGATGATGGCAACAGGCTACCTGTACCTGTCAAAGATGGAGCCCACGCCAGCACTGTGTGCACTGCTGCGATGCACGTGCAAGCCCGTCGCTAGCAGGATGCCGTCCTGCACTGACACGGAGCGATGGGAAAAGGAGGCGATCAGCAGCTCATTCCAGCCTGTGGGAAAGAGAGAGAGGCATGCAGGATGTGAGGGTCGCTGAGGAGGGATGTCAGCAAGGGCTCTCCTCGCCTGCTGTAGCAGCCAGGCAAGGTCCCAAGGAAGGAGATGGATGCACTGGGAAAAGGTGTGGAGGACGGTACCTGCCCGGAGGAGGATGACTTGGTCCTCCAGCGTCAGGTCGGAGAAATGGGGGATGCGCTTGGCCCATTCGACGAGCGTGAAGAGCTGCTTGTCAGCGGCGTGGCATATGTTGGTGACAGGGTCGTTGGTCTAGGGGAAGAGCAACCCCAAAGCGGAGGGACAGGGTAAAAAGGGGGAAGAATTGGCCAATGTAAAATCACCAATAATCACCCCCTGCACTGTGCACTGTGTTGTGTTAACAGTACTCAGACCCACAAGTAAAATGATCAAATCGCCTGTGATACAAAAGAGAGATTATTATCATTCCCCCCCCAAAAAAAAAAAAACAGCCACATTTGAGAGTTGCTAGCCTTTCCCATTCGCACAACAGGCCAAGCGCACCAGGCCGCTTACCGAGCTCTCTGTGCTCACGTCGCCATACGCCTCTGTCTTGGGCTCCACGGCTAGCTCGGCCTCCAGGATCCTCTCCACAGGCATGTCCTCGCTGCCGCCACTCGTGGACTCCGCCTCGGCCTCGCTCCGCTCCCGGCTCCGCTGCCTCTCCTCCTGCACAGCTGGAGCACACAGGGAGGGCAGCCCTGGCACCTGCACCACCGCCCCTTGTCCACAGCTTTCCCATGGCCACGGAGCGGCATCACCAGCCTCTGCTCTGGGAAATCCTACCGGAGCGAGCGGTGATGCTGCTCCGTGGCCATGGGAAAGACCAGCACAGCTCTTGCAGCCTGGTCTTCTACCAGGTTGGGTCAGGAAGAACATCCCTGCCTAGATTCTCTGATGTCTGATAAAGGTGGACCCCCTACTCTACACCCTTATCTCAACGGGTTTGCATCAACCTTGTTTCCTTTACGAAAAGAGACCAAAAGTGCTCAGAATGGTCAGAGTAGATTTCTGGAGTGCTCCAGCTCTGGAAGGCTACCAGGGGCCAGATTAACACTATCAAAGAAAATTTTAAAAGCACATAGGAAATATGCCCCCTTGCCCACATGTACCTTCCCTCTTCATCCCCATCGCGAGGCACTTCTGATAGCGGCAGTACTGGCAGCGGTTGCGCTGGCGCTTGTCTATGAGGCAGTCCTTGTTGTCGCGGCAGGTGTAGAGCAGGTCCTTGCGGATGGTCCGCTTGAAGAAGCCCTTGCAGCCTTCGCAGCTGTACACCCCATAGTGCTTCCCTGCGGATCCAAGGGAACTAGCGCTGAGGAACTTGAGCCCAGCTCAAAGGCAAAGGGCTGGGGAGTCCCCAGGGGAGGCCTGGCTTGGTGCTGGGGACCATTAGCAGGGATAGTGACTGGTGGCCATCAAAATCCAGGCCAGACCTCTACTTCCTGGCAATGCAGAGGGGCCACATCCACCCTACCAGAGGGGTATGGGACAGCCCTGCAGCTGCGGGGCAGGAGCAGAAAAGCCCCAGGTAGCACATGGGGAGCGCTGCCACCAGGCACGGCCAGGTTGACAGCCGCAGACGTGGCTCCACTGACACAAAATGCAGGTTGTAAGAGCACAACAGTTTGGGGACCAAAGGAAGGAAATAAAAGATGCCAGATGAGGTCATGCGCAGCAGAGGAGCACATTTTTGGAGCAGTTCTTTTGGGGTAAGCCAAACCCGACTACAGGTCCTGCATTGCCAGAGCAGCCTCAGTGAAGCCCCATGGCACCTCTCTGGCTGCACTCCAGGGCGTCCACGGAGACTTTTGTGTCCCAGAGCCTTCCCCAAGAAAGGAAACCTCCTACCTGAGGACCTGTCCCCGCAGATGGCACAGATGTGTTTGGCTAAGGATCCTGGGCTCGTGGATGGGTAATTCATGCTTCCGATCCCTGGGAGACCTGGTAAGGGCTTGATGTCTTCCGAGCTGCTGACATTGCTCAGGACATTGAGCTGCGGAGGCACAACCCGTGGGACATGAGGTGGGTGCAGCGCCCCAGCCTGGCACCCCACGAGACCACCCCCAATAGGCTGAGCGGACTGGGGGCCGAGGGGACTGGGTAAGCCCTCCCCTCACCACGAGCCAGGCTCATCCTCCCTCCCTTCATCCCTGCAGACCCCTCGGAGGTGGCAAGGTGAGTCTAGCTGGAAGGGGTCAAGCAGTAGCCACATAGCAGGGATTCGCTCTTGCTGTAACTGAAGACAAGGAGGAGGAGGAGGAGGAGATGTTCTGTCACAGGCTCCAGCTCAGGGGGCTGCCGAGACACGGATCAGCGGCTGCTCAAAGCATCAGGCGCTAAATGCTTAGTAAGGAAGGGGGTTGCAGACAGGGGATTTGCTGCAATTAAACCTGTACTGCTGTGTGGCCGGAGGAGCTGAAATGACGATAACCCACTTAATGCTATTATTTTTAGCCAAAAGGCCCTCCGTGTTGTGTGATGTGCAAGTCCACATGAAAACACAACTACCTCACTCACTTCCTAGGGCTGAGGTTCCCAACTGCTACCACAGACTGGAGAAGGGTGCAGATCTGGGGTTCCCTGACGTAAAAAGAGGGGAATGAATCAAGTACCTACAACCAGCTGCAATCAAATGCAGGCAAAAGGCTCCAGCCAAGCTCCTGAGGAGCTGCTTGAACTGCTCAGAGTTAAAGGTTACAAACTGACATCGATTAGAGACCCGAGCCTGATGTTGCCCAGGGCTTAGTTTTATTGCTGTTTGCTTTTGAGTTGCCGTCGGCAGGATGGTGAGGACGGAGAGCCGGGGATTGTATCTCGTCCAAAGCTGTCCGGCCAGGGCAGGGTGTTTGTAGTAGCTCCCCCCCTCCCATTTATTTTTTCTTCCTTCAAGCAAAAGGACAGAAAAAATGAGGAAGGAAGTCCAGCTAGAGCCTTAGTTACAGCCTCTACAAAATCTAAACCACTTGAGTTCATGCATGTTGTTCTCTATTTTGTTTCCACAGGGAATTGCACAATTTTCACACACAGAAAGTATAAGAATTTCCATGGGAAATTTCAGCACAGAACAAGGGGCTTGGTCTCATTTGGGTTTTGGATCTTCCATTAGAAAAAGCTAAAGACCAAGCAAGTCTGTGTGTCTTTCCCCACCCCAGGCCCTTCATTTTCAAAGTCTCAAAGTCTTACATTTTTGAAAGCACTGAAAATGCAGGTTATCCAAGCGCAATTATCCCATTAAGAACCAGCTTGTTTTCCCCCACTGGGAAGTTTGCAAAAAATGGTTTGCCAGGAGGAACAGAGGTTCACTCCCTCCAGCAGTGAGCTGGACCAGGCTCTGGAGAGCAGCAAAACAACATGCTCCAGAACCTGAATTTGGTCCAAGGAAGAGACCTCAAATCTCACCTCCTCCAACCATCCAGCCACTTTCCTTACCCTAGAAATTTATTGCCAAGATGCTGAGCCAGAAGGATTTTTTTTTAATGGTTTAAATTGCTACAGGAGCTGAGGGATCACCTTTTCTTTCTCTGTAACTGCACTTCCAGGCACTAACAGAGAGAGGGGGTGCGTGCGGGAGAATCAGAGCAGTTTAGCCATTGGTGCCTTCGGAGCTGGGCTCCTGCAGGTTAAGTGCAATCATGTATGATATTTGGGACACCTGCCTGAACCCAGATCCATTAGCTGCCTCCCGCCGAATCCCCGAGGCTCGGCTGTCTCCTCGCGTTAGAGCAAAGGCGAGTGAAACGTGCGCCTTGGAGCTGGTAACTCGGCAGCCAGCTCAGCACCCAGCTCGGGGAAAGCGCTTCCCTTGCGTCCCTGGCTCCCAGGGAAAGGTGTCTGTGCAGCCAGCACCCCCACAAGCTCCCCCTGGGCATTCGGGGTGATCTCCCTGCTGGCCTAGCCAGAGCTGTGGGGCTCTCCAGCATTCCCTGCCTTCGGATCCCATTAATATAATGCAGGAGTTTGTTAATAAAATACTCTATTCTCATTTAGCTCTGCACCCCCCAGAGCACTTTTGTGCACGATCAGCTCCTCTAAAGGTCAGAGCATCAAAGAGGCAAAATCCCACACCATCCCCGTCGCGCCAAGGTAGAGGCCCCGGCCCCAGGAATCTCTCTGCTCTGTCCAGAGGGAAAACCTCAACACCCGATGTAGCTCAGGCAGCACAGACAGGAGCACTCCATTCTCCTTCAGCTCATATCAGGCAAAGTTTGTATGCGACACGGAGTATGCAGTTGGCATTTAGCTTTTACGTGTCTCTTGCTGTCTCTTTTCTGAATAGCGAGAGGAAGCAGATATCCTTTTCCAGGAGAGAAGGGAGTGATCCTTGGCTACGCTGGCTCCTTCCACGCAGACAAATTGCACCTTAGTGCAGTGGAGAGAGACCAGTTTCTACCCCCATCACCCTACCTTCCCTCCCAAATGCTCAGATTTAACCCAATCCCCAAAGATATCCGCCTACCTGTGGGCTGGTGTGAGTCACGAAATTCATGCCGGGGGCCGAGGAGAGGGAGACGGAGTGGGAGCCCAGGGAGGAGGCGATGACGCGGTACGGTGAGCCCAGCGCGCTCACCGGTGAGCTGATGGCGCTCATGGGGGACGGCAGCGCCCGGGAAGCGCTCGCAGGCACCTCGAGGTAGTTGTGAGGACCGTCCGCCGAGCTGCCTGCGGGGACACTCGACGAGGGGCTCACGGACGCGGCACCGGCGTGAACAGGGGAGTCTATGAGGAGAGGCAGAGAGACTGAGTCCTGGGGGCACATGGGGACAAAAAATACACAGATAGGCATGGGGGGAGGATGGTAGCTACGGTCCACATCACGGATGTCTTGTCACCGAGAGCCTAGACACTGTCTTGGACAAGACCAATCCCCAATCTGCAGGTGGTACCTAGGTACCAAATACCCACCAGTCTAGACAGGGTAGTTACCTGGCTGCTTTTTAAAGGATTTATATACGACCTTTTCTCCCTCCCCTAGAATTTACTGACTCCACTTGGCATTATTTGTCATTAAAATTTCAGTAAGGTGTTGTTCCTATGTTGGCTTTGCAACACAGGAGACCGTTCCCTAGAGTGTCAAGGCAAGATGCTGTGCAGGAATGTCACGCCGTTGCTTTTCCACAGTTGCTGCAGATGATGTTTGTTGTTCCCCCTGTGACTGAAAGCAAGGCTGGGTTGGGTTTGGATTTTTTTTCCCCCGCTTTTAACATTATTGCAAAGTTCTTTATGTGACAGTGTTTGTTATTTTACCTGAAGTAACAATCAAATCCGATTCAAAGGGAAGATGCACAATAAAGACGGGAAAAGGTCAGCTTGCTGAATAACATTAAAGACATTTGTCAGAGTCAAGGAGGACTCGATCTGCTGTTATCAACCTGCTTCAGACTTGATTCCACACAGAGTGGGCAGGAAAGGTCTTTGTCAAATCTCACTTTGACTTTTGAGATCAATTCTCCCAGTGGGAAAGCTGGAGCCTTGGAGGTGGCCAGGCAGGCTCAGGTGCAGGGGAAACTGAGCCAGGACGCAGGGTCTCATCGTCCCCCTGGAGACACCCATTCCACTTTCCCTTGCCACCACACACGGGTGCCCGGCCCTCTTGATCCTTGTCCAGCTTGGAAAATAAGGCATAAAGGGAAGTCTGGACAGAGATCTGTATCATCATGGCAGGTACGGAGAAGAGATATGAGGAATGCTTCTTCATCCTTTCCCAGAACATAGATCATCCACCCCATGGGATGGGGAGTTGGATGGAGATTGCTCCTCCATTGACCCTGCACCTTTGTATTTTGAGGAAATTTAACTGCTGGAAGAAACTTTAACCACGATGGCCAGTTCACCTAGTAGAGTAAAGCCAAGTCAAAGCAAAGCACCCTCTGCAATGTGGTCCGAACTTTTCCCTGACTTCCAGCCCCTGTCCAGGATCGTCTGTCTGAGCCAGTCTGCAAGGAGCATGAACGCGGCGCTGCTGGCAGCCCTGCTCTACTGCGAGCTCCCCACGAAGGTGGTAGATCCCCTGGGACAGGGCAGGGGGCATGGGGAGAAGGGAGCCTGCTCCGCATGCCAACCACAGCCCTGCTACCTCCAACAGGACTCGGCATGGGTGACATTTAAATAGGCCAAAGTAGGTCGGATCCGTCTGTCAGGTAATGAGACGTGACAGCTCAATGCCGGAGACGCGGATGGCCGCAGTGAGGTCCCTGCTCAGCCCCTGGCCATCCAGTGCCAGGTAGGATTCCTGGCTTCACCATGGCTCACGCAGCTCCTGAGGACACCAGCTGAGACCCTGCAACAGGTATTGGGCTCACTACTGCTTTCAACCACCTACTGCAGCTTCGGAGTCGCACATGCAAACAGGATCCAGACCTTCTGCTGCATTAATGCTCCATCCCACCACATGCATCAATTTTTCAGCAAATAGTTGCCCAAGCACCAACATTAGCCACCAAAGCTGAGATGGAACACAACAAGCCTTTGATTTGCTGCTGCCATCTGAGTTGCTATTTCCAAAAACACAGTCCTCGGGGCAAAAAAATCTCCCTGCTCCATCCGAGAGGACTTGAGGTGATGAGAAACCTTCCCCTCTACCCTGTCTGCTCAATGAGCACATGCATTGGAGGTTTGCAGTGTGAAAAACCCTGCCACTACAACTGCAGAAATGCATTTTATCTAATGCACAAAAGGCTACAGATAAGCAGGAACACACACAAGGAAGATTCCCTGGGCAGCAGGAAGACGTGATCCTCTCCTCTCAGCTGCAAGGCTCCATGTCAGCCCTCAAGGAGTGGTGGGGCTGGAAATCGGAGACTCTCACCCATCCTGACCCAGCATCAGGTGTGTGGCCAAGATCAGGTGCAATTTTATTGCACCCAAGGACATGCAGACGACATGCACCTGCAGTGTGGCCACATGTGCTTCCCCTCCCAGGAACCAAGCTATGGAGCAGGGAAGGAGGGAACAACATCCTCAGAATTCAACACAGGGTTTGCCATGGATTTTAATGGGAACCCTGTATTGCTGGATACCCTGGCTACCTCACTCTCATCTAGCAGCCAATCCCTTAGGAATTCTGCCGGGTTTTCCCCTGCAGTTCTCCCGAGCCCCCGGGCGACCCGGCCTAACCCCCCTCTGCTCGAGAGAGCTGACAAGGCCGTGGCCGGAGGTGGCGGGGCAGCAGGCCAAGTTACATGAGTGCTAATAAAAGAGACTTTGTGGAGCAGCCAAGCCAGTCTCCCATCCCCAACCAACTGTGCTTGCGGAGAGGGGGCAGCCAGCACAGCAGAGCTGGGCTCCGGATGGAGCGCATCCCGTTGGTGACAAAACCACCTTTCACAGCCCCTTCCATGTTCTTATATTTGATGCTGTGAGGGCAAATCCATCTGCTTGTGCTTTAGATGTGTAAAGGTGACACTGCACAGGACACTCTGTCTCTCTGTGCACTCAGCTGCGATGCTTTGCAGACCCAGGGCCCTCTTCCTTAGCACAAATGATGTGCTTGTTCCTAGCTGTGTGCGTCCTCTCAGATACACATTTGGCTGTGTTATTCAGCGATTTAAGCCTGGAAATAGCAGCTACAGATACTATGAAAAATGCATGCGTCACCCTCTAAATGTTATCTGCAAACAAGTCAGAAACATTTCAATTGCTTGTGTTAAAAAAACAAGTGACATGCCGCAAGTCAAGCAGCAGCCACACCACCTTCACGCTGCCTTCCTCCAGCAACACGGGAGCAATGAGGTGGCCATCGTGTGCCGACCTGATCCAGCTCCCCACAGTGCCAACATGGGCAGGACAAGGAACAGTTCCATAGCTAGGTTTTTGTTGTTGTTGTTGTTTTGTTTTTTGTTTTGTTTTTTAAATGAAGGGTAAATGCAGGCTCAAATGGCAGTTAAATACGCTGTTAACTAAAAGACAGTTAAACCCCCAATATGTTGAATTGCTTAGAGGGGGACGGTTAGAAACTGGTGCCTTTGTCTCTCTTACAGAAATAACTTCTGCTAACACTTTCCTCTCCTAGAAATCTCCCAAATGCCCTGCTGAGTGCTGTGAGCCCTGTAGAGACCAGGGTCTGTGTCTGCTTCCTATGAAGAGCAGTTTGAACGTCACTTTTCTGTTGTCTGTTTGTAAATTTTTAGTACCCAACACATTAAAAATCAAACATTCTGCATTTAGCATTTCGCTCTACTTGCAGCAATGGGCGGAAGCGTAGGTTTTATTTGCCTGTTCCTTAAAATCATGAGTGGGCAACAGATTTTTTATTTTCACCAAGAAGTTTATTTTCTGCAGAAACCACCCAAAAAAAAAAAAAGTCTTTTGGAAAGCCAGGGACTTGCAAAACTTAGGGATGCCCTGGTGCAACATCAGTGACTTTGCTGCACTTGAATTGCCAGAAGTGAGCATCTGGGGAAGGAGGGAAAAAAAACAGTGGGGAATAACTTCTGATGACAATAACATGAGCCCTATCTGAAAAGCAGCTGTTTCCTCCAGGATTTTCACAAATTTTAACAAAATAAATTAAAGAAAAAAAAAAAGGAAAAAATCTCGTTTGATTAAGTTCTGCTTTCTCAGTGAACAGACCCAGTCCCGCCGGCACCACATGCGCATCCGCACCCAGCAGTGCGGGCATGGCTTTTGGTTTGCTGAAGCCCATGCCTGAAGCGCGGCCCAGCAAACTTACAGCAACACAGAAGGTGGGTTGACTGGGCTTTTGAATCCCCTTTTCCCCCCTCCACAGCCTTCCCGTGGGATCCATTTCCCCCTCCAACTCCGAAGGCGCAGACTGCAAGTGCAAGTAGGATACTCACTGCCGAAGCCCGCAGGGAACTTAATGAAGTGCGGATAATTCCCATACATGTTTAATCTTCAGTTCATCCCTTGCCTTTCCCGACGCAGCCGTCTCCTCTCACTCCAGAGCTGCGGTGGCTCTGCGAGGGCAGCGGGGCTGCAAGGATGCCGGGGCAGCTGCCTCCTCGCCCGGCCTCATCCTCGCGCGCTGCCGCCGGCTCCCCGCCACGCTGCGCCGGCCCCGCAGGGGCTGGCCCCCGCGCTGGGCTGCCCGCACATCCGCGGCCGCCCGTCCCCGGCCGAGGCAGGGGATGGATGACCGCCGGGCTCCCGTCTGGACCAGAAATTGATGGCGGGGGGGGGACAGGCACAGCTAAGTTGTCCAGGGGAGGAGCGTCGCAGGGAAGGAGGGGGCACACGTTGCCTTTCCACCAGTGAACGCGGCTTATTCGTCATGCGGGTTAGCAGCAACACAGCCCCCACACGCATGGGGCTTCTCCTGCGGGGAGAGGATGCTCAGGTGGCATCTTCTTGACGCCACTGCCAGGGAGCAGGCATAGGAGGATGAGGAAGGGACCAGGGACAGAGGAGTGGAGTTCCCTCAGTGCGAGCTACTGTCAGTAAATAGTTCACAGCCATGGCAGGACAATCCCCTAAGCTGCTCAGCCTGTCCCACAAATAGGTCCATAACGTCGATGGCCCCGGTGCCTAACCTTTGAGAGAGTATCTCTGCATGGCCAAAGAAAGGGGTAACCAGACGGTGCTGGGAGCAAGGGGATTCCCCAGTGAAATCATCAGTATTGTGCCCGGGCCCCTGGCTTCCAAAAGCAGTGATGTGAGGAGGGGCTGGCTGCAGACACCGCCCGCGCTGGCAGCTGCGGGCACGGAGGTGCAAGCGCTGCAGCTGCTTCAAGCTGTGGCGCGAGCATTAATTCTTCCCGTCGGCGCAGGATCTCAGCAGCTTTAATCCCGTGCTAATGAAGTTTTAGCTGGGAATTATTTTTATTGATCTGCCCAGAGCAAAGAGCCTGATTTTAGCCCAGCTCTGGCAGCAATCCCCCCTTCCCACTCCTGACCCCTCTTTTTCTTTCTTCTTCCAACTTAGAAGAAAGGGGGAGAGGAGAAGAAGACCAAACAGCTCTGAGCTCCTTAGGAAGGCTGGCAGTCCCAAGCAGTAAGTGGATTACTGTATTGATTTCTAGCAGATCTGGGTTAGCGAGTGCTTAGCGCTGCAGAGCACACACGTCGAGCGGCTCTGAGGAAACCCCTCCTGGCCATCGCGTGGGCAGGGAGATGCTCCTCTGCCTAAATCAAATGGTGACCAACTCCAGCCTGCCTTAATCCCTCCAAGTCTGTGCAGAGAGCTCCTTAATTAACTTCTGCTAGAAATAGTACAGACGCTGCTTCAGATTCACGAAGGCTTTCTACTCCCCACCTCTGTCATGTAGGAGGGGAAGACTTTATGCCTGCCACTGACACTGCAGCAAGGGAAGTCACTGCCACTCTGCTCCCAGCTGAGCCAAGCCTTAGGGCATCACTCAAGGCAGGACTGCTGACTGATTTATCTTGCTCCATTCCCTATCCAATTTCTATTCCCAGCAGCAGAAACTAAATTCCCAATTTCTTGACAGTATGTTGGAACAGCTCAAATTCTAGAGACTTCCCCAGGCCTTTTCTACCAAGCCTACTGAGATGCTGGTCTCCAAGGCAAGACATAAAACATGCAAAAACCCGAACTGGAACACTCTTATCCCTATTCTCTTCACAGGGGATTGAAGCAGAATCCCATATGTTCCTGAGCATCCCGTCAGCGCCCCATCCCAGCTGCAGAGGGGCATGCAGTGGTCCCGTGGCCATGCAGTGAGGGCAAAGGTGGCCCTTGTAGCCATAAGCCCCATGTATCTCTCCCTCTGCTCGCGCTGCTGCTGAGCCCTGGTGCCCCATAGGAGCACCCCTGTCCCAGAACCCTGGCTTCAGAGCCCAGCTCCCTTCCTAGGTTCCTCGCTAGCCCCCGAGGCACCTTGTGAGCCAAGCAGCCCTTTGCTTTCTCGCTTGGTCACTGCCTCCCATGCAGCCATAGCCGCAGACATGCGGCTAATGAAATTAGCCCCGGAGCCCCACGAGGCTAATGCAATTACCCGCAGCAGCACGCTCTGAGGCAGCGCCGCAGGCGCCGCGGGGATAACGCCGCCTCCCGACCCCCGGCCACCCCCGCCACGGGGTCCCACCGGAGCGGGGTGTGGGGGCCAGTGCCTACCTGGCGCCAAGCGCCGCTCCCTTCAGCCTAGAGCCAGCTCCAAGGGCAGCTAATTCCCCGTCTGCTCCAACCTCAAGAGACCTTCAATTAGCAGCCCCATAATGAGGCCCTCGACGCTAATCAACAGTGTCACCGAATCCTCTTATGCTGCCCTAAGCGCCTCCAGCGGCTGGGCCCACGGCGGGCCCAGCTGCCCAGGCGCCCGGGGGAATTACCTCCCTGTCGGCGTACGGGCACCTTTTGACACGGACACAGGCGAGATGCTCCTGGGTGACACAGATCCCTGGACAAGAGCTCTGCCCAGCCCAGAGGGCACTCAGCACTCAGGACACCCTGAGCTGGGGGAGCCCACCAAAGTTTGCTAAAGACCAGGAGGTATTTTAACCCCAAAGCTCCACTTCGAGGGGCAGGGGGCAGGTGTGCAGCCTCCTGCTCCTGCATCATCCGTGCCATGCAGTCAGGCTTGCTCCCTGGATGCCCTGGGAAGCTTCCTCTGTGCCAGTGCTGGGCAGCACATCCGCTCCGACTTGCGCGTCCGGCTCCATCAATGCCCCACTTAATATCATGCGGGGAACCCAAAACAACAGGTCCACTATAACGCCGAGATATCCTGAGGCGGAAAACCCATTTGGAGCCCGGCTAGAGAGAGTCAAGTCAATTAGACACTTGCCCGGGCGTCAAGCTGCCAACAATCCCAGCCTTTGTAGCGGCAGAAGAATTGCTGCCTATGTACTTCCCTGGCCACTGCCCCTTGCCCAAGCGGAAAGGTCAGCAGCGTCATGGAAAAGCATGCAGCAAAATATTCCTGGGAAGGTGGATCCAAAATAAAATAAAATAAAATAAAATAAAATAAAATAAAATAAAATAAAATAAAATAAAGTAAAATAAAATAAAATAAAATAAAATAAAATAAAATAAAATAAAATAAAATAAAATAAAATAAAATAAAATAAAATAAAAAAAAAAAAAATAAAAAGACATGCAAGATATAAGAAATAAAAAAAATAANGAACCCAAAACAACAGGTCCACTATAACGCCGAGATATCCTGAGGCGGAAAACCCATTTGGAGCCCGGCTAGAGAGAGTCAAGTCAATTAGACACTTGCCCGGGCGTCAAGCTGCCAACAATCCCAGCCTTTGTAGCGGCAGAAGAATTGCTGCCTATGTACTTCCCTGGCCACTGCCCCTCGCCCAAGCGGAAAGGTCAGCAGCGTCATGGAAAAGCATGCAGCAAAATATTCCTGGGAAGGTGGATCCAAAATAAAATAAAATAAAATAAAATAAAATAAAATAAAATAAAATAAAATAAAAAGACATGCAAGCTCTTTGGAATAAAAATAATAATTAAAAAAGCTTTCCTGCCAAAAGCATCCATTGCTTGGGGTCAGGGTAAGTGGGGAATAATCCATCAGGGAGATTTGTGCTACGCTGTGTGAAGAGGTTTGGCCATGGATTATGTGGAGGGTAGTGGTCCAGTCTACAGAGCAATCCCTTCAGGTCTGGGAGCCTGCAGGCTTTCACATGGGTCACTCCAGTGTTTGCACTTTGCTAGAAGCAGAAGAGGCAGGAAAAAAAGTAATGAAAAAAAATCCCAAGGTGCTGCCATGCTGGGGTGGGGAGAATCACATTCTGCTGTGTAGCCCAAGGTACTTATCTGGCTTCACTTTACGTAGAGGTGCTGTACAAATAGGGCTTTAAGTTGGAGCAGGACAGAGCAAAGTCAGGATCTCCAAGGGCAAATGCCCAAACCATCCAGATTCACAGGCAGACCAAGAGGCCATCCTGTCCAGGGGACACTTTGGTGGGAAAAAGGAGCAACCAGTCTTTAATAAAGTCTGATCTGATGTGTCATCTGGCATCCAGCAAAAAGCTTTCAAAATACAAGCTGGAAGAGCTTCATGTGGCTCCTCCCTGACACTATCCTGCAAAAGCCCTTTCCCATCAGGGGGGCAAAAGACCTATAGATTGTTATCCAAAAGCCTGCTCTAATTAACCACACCTGACATGAGGCTGAGATTTTTGCAAAATGCTTGAAAACAACTGAGTCATAGTCCTTCAAGGAAAAAAATATACACTGAAGAGTAGAATTTCCCAATCTCCCTGGGCTCTTGGGGAACCTGTAGGAGACATAGCCCATACAATCACCTAAAATACTGCTATTTTGCTCAACAGTCATTTTTCTGGAGATATTTTTTCAAAAAAATTATTGACCAGATGAACTCTGGCAGCCATCAGCGCAGAGTGGGCTTTACAGCTGCGCGGCACTGTGCAAAGCCACGAAGGGCTCCCACGTGGACCCACGCGTGGACATGGCAGCCCCAGCGTCCCGTGGCAGCCCCAGCTCCCCGGTGCGGCCGGCAGCCCTTCGCCTGCTGCTCTGGCTCTGCATGTTTGTGCTTTCAGATTTCCTCCTGCTTCAGCAAGTGCAAAACTCCAGAGACAACCTGTCAATCTCCATCACATCCGTCCAACTCAGACAGGCTATTTATACCAACCAGGCAAGCACGGCTCAGGGAGATCAAGGCAACAGGGGTTATTTATGCTCTGAGCAGCTCCCTTCTAGGGGACGAAGGATTGGGGGCATCCAGGTGGAGCAGTCCTCACATCACAGGGCACTGACCTATTCACACCTGAAGATGCTGTAGCCATCACCAGCTACTGCACAGTCCCAGTCACAACAGCCAGGACCCAGGTTGATATCTCTCCTGCAAATTCCACCACTGGGAGCAGAGACCAGCACATTGCTCAGTGCTCTCTCCAAGCCAGACCACAGCTGCTGGCTCGTTCATGCTGGATCTGGCTATTTAACATCATTTGGATCAGGTGTAAGCATCTGACTACACACTGGTCACATTAATGCCATAGGAAGAGATCTGGCTTTCACTGAATCACTCCTGTCTCTCATGCTTTATGTCTACTAAATGCAGGCTACCAGAGAGCAGATTTTATCTGATCTAGGATAAAGCCTGCCTTATCAAGTTGGCCCATTAGCATCATCTAAACAGATCTGAAGAGAGAAGAGGCATTTACATCAGATTAGCACTTCTAATGTGCACTCCGTGGTCACATGCCCACGGAGCTTTTGATCTGGCCTAAGAGCCCTAAAGCCACATTTACCAATCAAGGAGATGCAGCTTCAGTCAGCACTTCTCAGCCAGCTGCCTCTGCCATTTAGTCCTCGCTTGGGTTGACAAGGCGTCTCCTATAAGCTACTGCAGCGTGGGATTCCCCAGGGTGGGAGTGTGGAGCTGCTGATGTCTTTCTTCACCGGGTGTCTGCTGCGCCTCGGAAGCCAAGGAGTTTGCCTAGATCCCAACCCCGCTTCACTGCTCAAGTGCCACTGCTGCCATCATTAACCCCTTTTCCAGCTCATCCATGAGATCTCCTGGGAGAGGAGAAAATAAGTACTGGTACAGCACTGTGTCTACACAAAAGAGGGAGGGATGGGTTTCTCAACACTTTCCTGCCTCACCTAACAGGCAGAGACCTCATTCATGCATGTAAGGACATGATTATCCTGGTGCGGGTCTTCTGAGCGCTGCTGAGTTTCACCTAAGTCTTTAGCAAGTTTCCTTCGCTCTAAATACTACGATCCAGCACCTCTGGCATTAGCACACATCCATCACAAATTCTGAATCCAGGGCCACAGCCCTATGTTTGGCTTCATCCACTGGCCTGGCAGCCAGATGTCACAGGTTAGGATGAGGTTCAACTCCTAAACCAGGGGGCTTAACGGACCTGGTCACCAGTGTCCAGCAGGTTCACTTTGTGATAAGCTCTTGGTTGGAGCAACTCCAATCATCCCTACCTTGTTTTATTAATAAATACCTGGCCTTGCAATTGCATCTACCTACTAAATTCTGCAACCTTGCAGCCTAAAATCCAGGGCAGCAGAGACCCCAGTACTTTAATCATCCCAGAAATTGTGCAAGACACTTCCCAGTGCACTGAGTTCCTCTCAGAACGCTCTTGGGCACGTGAGCCAGGTGGGAAGCTTGGCTGGGAAGGCTTCTCTCCCAAGACTTGTGCCTGTAGATGCTTCAAGTACCTCAAGGGGCCCAGGAGACCCCTTTACTTGCCATGCTTTGGCTCACATAGCCCTTACCTATGATGACACAGCACCGAGGCAAGGTGAGTACTGATGAACCCTCGGGCAGGTGAAATGGAAACAAACAAATGAAAGCAAAATGAAAGCGAGATTCTCAGCTGAGGCCAAAGGACATGGCTCCCCACCAATCCTGAAGGCCCTATTTGCCACAGCTAAAGCTCTTCTCCTGCCTGGGACAGAGGAGACATTGATGAGCCCCACTACAGGATAGCTATTGCAGCTGCCCTGGGGAAGAACATGGAGGCACCTCCGTCCACAAAACCCACCTCCCCCAGGCAGGTTTCTCCCACAGCTTCTCCAGCTCTGGCTCCCCTTGGAGACTGGCCTCGCGTGCACCTCTGGTGAGCCTCGTGCAGCCGCTACCTCCAAGCAGCCACGTCCCTGCCCTTTGCAATGCGTACGCAACAAGAAAAAGGTCAGTTATGTCTATCGGCATGGATGTGGCTGCGAACCAAGCTGGACGGAGGAGGCCCAGGCAAGGGACAGCCCCAGTAGCATCCTAGTCCTGCGGCCAAGTAGGGGAAGGTGCTGAGCAGCTCAGGCAGCCACTGCTGGGAGGCAGCTGCAAGGAGAAGGATGCTGGAGCATGCTATGCTCCCGCATGGCCTGTGAGCACCCAATGTTTGCAAGACAGACCCTTGCAACTACTGCTGCTACACTCACTAGATGCTTGCGCCCAGGTTGCATAGCTCTGGCCTCTCCCAAGTCTGAATTCCAACCAACACACAGCAGAGAAAAGAAATATATACATATAATTCCCCTTCCAGCATCACATGGCCAGGGAGCCTTTGGCCGTGGTGCTGCCCAGTGGCTCCCTGTCTTGCTGTCTCTGCAGCAGCACCTGCTCCCCCAACACAGCTCCCACGTCCCTGCCCTGCAGCCACACCCCCTTTGGCAAGCCTGGCCTGGCCAGCTGAGCTCCAGCAAGGATTTCCGTGGAGCTACCGCAACAAGTCCCGGCAGCCTGAGAGGACCATGCGAAGTGACAGCGGCGAGGAGAAAACTTGAAGTTGTTTGATGCATGAGGCCATGCGATCTCTGCCCGCTCTCCCTGTCCCGCCAACAGGACCTCATCCTCTGCAATCCAAGGCTCCCCAATCGCAACCAAGTGCTGCTGGGTACGGAAACCTGCTTCAAACCCCAATGTGGAGCACCCGCCATGCCGGCTGCCCTCCCTGGCGCACGTCTGCCTTTAACAGTTTGCCCGATTACCCATCGCAACTAAAACAACAGAGCCACAAAAGCGGAGGGTGGAAGGAGGTGGCATTGGGCAGCAATTAGGGTCAGGAGCGGGAGGGAAGGGAGTGAGGCAGTAATGCACAAAAGGGAGGGCAGGGACATGGGCCATGCACGCACTGTCCTGGGGAGCCGCATGTGAGCCAAGGAAACGTAGTGAGAAGGAAAGGGCGATTTAAACAAGCAGCGGGCGGTGCCCATGGGATCGCATTGCCGCTTCCCCCTCCTTGCACCCTTTCGGCTGGGCCTGCACTGTGGCAAGCGGGGCAGGGCACTGGCCAAGGAAGGAATCCATTAATCTCCCTGGTAATTACTGCCACATATGGATTTGCACAATTACACTCTGTTAATTGGTTATTACGGGCAAGCTGGGCTGATTGGGCAGAACGGCGCTGCTTTAACCCCTTTGCTACCCCTCACGGTGCTCAGCCTGCTCCCCAAAACACTCTTTTCCTCAGTTAAGGTCCTCAAAACAGAAGCTGTTATTCAATAGTATTAAAATCTGCAGCTTTTGCTGAGAAGAACTAGGCCAAAAAATTACAATTGATTTGGCTGCAAAGCCCCCCAAAGCATTAGGACTTCGCCAGTTGGATTTCTTGGCATGGGGATACATCCAGCCAGGCATCCCTGCCCCACAGCCACCTCCTGTACCACTCACAGGGAACAGACCACCAAGATCTGATCCCCAAAATGCCTTCTGCAGGAACCAGCAACATTTATGGATCCTAGCTGTTCACATCACATCCATGTTGCAACAGAGGGCTCCCATAACCCAGCTACTTGTCCACTGAGAAATTCCTCTATTCCGATTTTCATTCTTTCCTCTAGCATCCAGGAGTGCAGCTGCAGCAATACAACTTCAGGAAGAGTCAGCAGCCCCAGGAGCCACGTGGCCGAGCAGGAGCCAGGGGTCAGGCTCTGAAGAGAGCGGCAGTGATTTCCTGGCTGTCTGACTTCAAAGCAGGAGAAGTTTCTCCCTCGCACGAAAGCCAGCTCCAAGCTAGCCATCCGGAAGGGAACATCTCATCTATTGAAAAGGCAGCATCTCCCAGCTCCCTGCGAGCTTCTTCAGACATGCGTGAGCTCCGCTTTGAGAAAGAGAAAAGCGGGCAGGCTCCGCACCCACGAAAGGTTGCTGGTCCCTGCCATAAACCAATCACCGCGGCAAAGTTCAGAATGAATCTTCAGAGCTGTCAGGGGAAAGACCGGGCAGAACCTGTAACCGTGGTTAAAAAGGTCAACTGGGAAAAGTCAGGACAGGAAGAACGCACTCTTTATTGACAGACGCAGAAAGGAACAGATTAACCTGTTAGGAACCGTGAGTTGTTTTTGGTAGCACACGCTCAACTGCCTGGCAGGGCTTTCTCAACTTTAGTTGGTGCTAAACCTGTTGTGAAGCATTTCAGGACAACAGAGGCTGGGGATGGAGCTTGGAGCTTGCATGGGGCTGAGCACTGGGCAGGGCTCTTCCTTCATCCTGTGGCATGAGAGAAGACTCAGGGGGAGGAAGCCTTTGACGCTCATGACCCTCACCAGCCTTTTAGGACTCTGAGCCCTGGACAACCTCTGCCCTTCCACTTAATGGCAAACGTCTTTGTCTAGGTAGGAAAGAGCTGCCTGCATCTGGGGCTTGCTCACAGCTTCACATATATAATGAGCTACCCAGTAAAAGACCCAGGAATCTTGCAAAACTGATGGAATTTGACCAAATCTTTTCTCCTACGCTGGGAGCACTTTAGACTCCACATGTGTTGAGTTTTTGGAAAATTGCAAAATTGTCTGCTTTCCTTCCAAAACCACCTCTCGAACACAGTGGGAGTGGCTGCTGGGGTTGAGATTGGGCCGCATGAAGCAATCCAAGAAAAATGCAAATTGTATAAAGGATCACCCTGTTCTCACACAGGAAAGAGGCCAAACCTGGCTGAGGAGTGTCTGGTGACCAAGAGTTCAGCCTGGTGCTGCAGAGTGTAGAGAGCCCCAAGGCAACATCACGTCCAAAATCTCCCAGTACATCAATGATGCTAAGTGATTGATATTGATAGGGATTCATGCAATATTTCTACTAAGAAGGCAGCAAGTTCAGTTGCTGTTTGAAATTGTGTGTGATTGGAAATATATTAAAGGCAAGAAATTGTATTCATTTCAGTCGGGGTAGATTTACACATATTTGGTAAAGAGCTCTCACTCATTGGAAGCAGCGAAACATGCAGGGTCAGTCCAAAACGCAAAACAAATTGAAGCTGCTCTGAGGTGAATTAGACCATTTTGTCTTTTACTTGGTGGAAGTCTTTCTTCCTCTTCCCCCCTGCCTTTCTTCCTCCATACATACATGTATATACATGCACGCACAGATTTAATATATCTGACAAGAATCAAGATTTACCTAGGGACAATTTCACTTTTTGGAAAAACACAAAACTGTAAAAAAGGGTTATTCTCCTGAAAATTCCTGGTTAGTTTTACATACAACTTTCAGCAGTGCTTTATTGAGCTGATGCAATGAATTCCTTCAGTAGAAGACACCTCACACCCAAGCACAGTATCCCAGTTCACACTACAGACATTTTCCTTGTTCTCCACTGTGAGATGAAAGCCTGGACTCACAGTAAACGGATCTAGCAGGGATCTCATCAGCTCATCATACCCATCTGCCTGTCTCATATCAGGACCTTCATTGATGGAGATGCCACCTCCTCTCCGGCATCTGTGCCAGCAATCCAGCTATTTCCAGTGCCTCACCTGAGCCTTCCTCCAATGCATATTCATGATTTTATGGCTTGTTTCTTACAGGAGCCCCCTCACAAGTCCATCTCTGTTTACACAGATATTCTTTGATTTTGAAAGACTTTTGCTTCTCACCCTGTCCCTCACTAAGCAGCAATAGTTGCTCAACCTTTCTTTGAAAGCCTTGACCCCTTGCCATCTGACGAGCTTTTTTACTGACTTTCTCACAGATCTGTGGCTCCGTCCCTAGTAAACAAGATATTTCCTACACCTCCCATCACTCCTGTACATTTCCTCAACAAGCTCAAGAGAATAAACTAGGCCAAGAGTAATGGGTGAGTGCAGCACAGTGCTACCAGCGTTTCTTTCCAAAGCCTGAACTGAATAAATTCCCATAGAGGGATGGTTGGTTGGCACCTCCTGCTACAGTAGTTGGATGCTCAGGAGCCCAGCAAACCCCACTACTCAGCGGTGGCCCCAGGGCACCCCACCACCCCACCACGCTGCTCCTCAATGCAGAACCGAGCCCACTGCATCAGAGACTGTGGGCTCAGCCCAGCCCAATTCCCGAGCGTGAGGGCGACGACTTACAGAAGTGAGGGAAGGAGCTCATCTCCAGGGAATAAGGAACCTGCATGCCGGGCTGCATTTCCAACCTGCGTCCTGTCTCTTCAGTGGACTCGACCATGAAGGGAGTTTTGGGATCAGCTCTCCCAGCTGTGATGGGCTGTTGGAGCAGGAAGGGATCAGAGAGAAGGAAGCATTTGCTTGTTAGGAACCAGCATCCTCACAATCCGTCCTAAGTTACAAATTTACCTCCCAGACCTTGACCAGGGCTGGGGTTTCCTGTGTTTGCTCTTTGGGCTCCTCTCTTTGGAAAGCCAGGGGTGTTGCAATGCAGAGTGGGAGGGCCGGTCACACGTGGTGGGACGCGCTTGGTGCGTAAGAGTCGGTCCAAAGAGACTCAGCTGAAGAAGCGTCTTCTGGAAGAAACCTCTTTCCTGCCTGTGGCTCCTGAAGGAAGGAAACCAAGCAACGTGCTGTCATCCCGTCACAAGCAGCCATGGGTTGTGCCTAGTGTATCCAACTTCAGACTGTGACAACTTTATTCTGTTGAACTCTTAGCGTGGACCATAGCTTATCTGTCTTGCTTCTGTTTTCTTCTTTCTCTCTTCCTTTCTCTCTGCCAGCTAGCCTTTTTTCTCCTGTCTGTTAGCAAAAAGACTCTCTATCTGATAGCAAACTTTGCTGTCAGGAAGGTGGTGATTGTTAGCCACATCCCCCCTAAATTCCAGCGAGACCAGGAATAGCTGGCTTTTGCCTCTGAGGGTTGTGGGGCAGGCGGCAGGAGGTAATGTCCTACACGCATTCCTGGGCAGCGTCACTAGGACAGACCCTCATCTTCACCAAGGTTTCCAAATAAGACAGCTGCCCTGAAATATGACCAGTTTTTCTTGTGTGTTGAATTTGGACCCCCTGGTTTCACCTTCGTGCCTACTTATCTCTGTTGCACCCTCAAACCATCTGCCTACATTTTCCTTCCTTGCTTGCCAGTGCTGATTGGAGAGGAGCTGCAAGCAAACAACATTCCTGTCCCCTGTCTGCACGGATAATCTCAGGATCTGATCTCCTCCATGCTCCCCTTCAGGCTCTGTCAACAGCACCGGGGTTGCGGAGGGCAGGATTGAACTGCATTTGCCGCCTCGTCCCGTACACTTTGTGCTGCCCAGCCCAGCCTGCTGCATGAAGAATATTCCGTCAGGGGCCAGGTCGGACTTCTGAGGGCTTTCAGCCACCTCCCTCCTCTGGATCGCTCCATGTTTATGGGAACAAAACATGCAGGGCCTGGAGTGCAAATTGATCACTTCTTTGAGATTTCTGCTTCCAGAGGTGTTCAGAAACTAGGGTCTCTGCACAACTGCAGTCCCCTCAGACCATCATAAAACACTGCTAAAGCAGAGGTGGATTATGCAGCCCCTTCCACATGTGTATTAGCTGCCAAGACATGCCTCAGAGGAAAACCAGCTGCAGGGAACCAGGCAGACAAAGCTTGCAGGAGTGCCCAACTGCTATTCTGAACTTACATTTTGAAGAAAATCTTCATCTGAAGTTGCAATAAATACTCCAAATATAAGTTTTCAGTGAGCTGAAGTCCTATAGGATACTCTAGTCTTGAGCCAGGAGGTGTCAAGGAGACACAGAAGCACAAGCCAATCCATGACATCAACTCTGAGCCTCTTTAGGAGCTGTAAACATCCAGTCTGGTCTATCTGCTGCCTCTTCCCTCCATAAACATCCTTCCTCCCTTCTATGTCCTCACCCTAAAGGGAGATGGGGCTAAACTCTCTTCCTTATTCCCACCTCAGAAGTGATACCTGCCAGTCAGAGCACTAGTTGGGAACTTCAGATCAACCATAGCAAAATGTTAGATCCGCGATGCTCCAATGCTCAGACCTAACATCCCCAGAAGCCTGGAGCCACTCCAGAAATGAGGCTGCAGCATTAGATGGCACAACTTCAATTGTATCTCAGGACCCGGACGAAAGTCTGCACAAGTGTTCTGTTTCAAAACCTTAAATCACAGCTCAGATCATTTTGCATGTCTGTGAGATTGTGAGCAGAAGTAGCAGGACATGAACTCTGCAAGTGCACAAAGGAGCTGAATCAATGTCCTGCTGATGCAGCCTTGTAAAATAAGCTAATGATGGACAGGCCTGCAGGTTTTCATATGCAGGGCAAGGATTTACAGTGATACCAAAGGAATTACTTCAGCCCCACAGTGACAATACCCACCCGCTTCCTTATTATATTTTATTGATCTTACCCTAAATACATGTGGCTGGAGGAAATGATGCATAAATTACTAACAAGTTAATTTCTTGCTCCAACACAGACTCACAACAGAGCTTTGAAGGGAAACCAGGAAAGACAATGTGTGAAAGGATAAAGGCACTGAGACAAGCTTGGATGTAATAATCCCACGTGAATGATTATTGCTGCAACTAATGTAATCTAATAATGAAGAATTTACGCCAGATGTCCCCGGAATATGCCAGGCGGATTCGGGATTCAGCAATGCTTCCCTTTCTAAGGAAACCTTGTTAGGAGGAAAAAAAATGCTACTGTTTATTCATTAAATGAGAGGCTGTAGACCTTTATAGACAGAGTTGTAATAAAAGCCTTCTTTGCAAAGGTTCCTGGGAGGGTTTTCATTAGCCCTGATTGCCAATTTGTTTTCAGGTAAAGTTTAGGATGTTGGTCCTGGCCTAGAAAACTCCTTATTCTGGGGTTAGCTGTTTAGAAACCCATTCTGCAGGTTGAAGACAGGCCTGGAGGAGAATGTCAACCATCCGGTTGATGTGGAGACCTAAACTAGAACAAAACTGCTGCCCAAAGAGCAGACAAGGGCTGGTTTGCCTTTGGTGTTTCAAATGGGCTGCCAAACAAATGCTCCTCTAGCCCAGAGAAGCATGGCAAGGAGCCAGGACAGCAGGAGCACTGCCGATGGACACTGATTTCCAGGACATGTTAGGTAATCTAGGTAATCACAGCTGGACGAGAGAGCTAGCAGCAACACTTCCTCTTCACTTGGAAGCTCGAGTTTAAGAAAATGCATAAACCACATTTTTCTCTCTCTTTCCTTACGTCTCTAAGGCATTTCATTCGACCATTGCAAATAGCAATCCTGATGACACTTCGGGATTTTAACTCCTGCTTTAACCACCGTTACTTAATAACTCTCACAGGAAGAAGAAGGAAAGCTTTAGCAATATCCAGATGCACCAAAACACCACATCGAACATGGGAGATTTGTTTGAGCACTCTTAGCTTAACAGGGACTCAGCCTCTTGTTCATTAGCTGCTTTTGTAGATGACCTAGGGATCTCATCTCCTGCAGCAAATGTGTGGCTCTAGAAATGTGACATAGGCACTGAACAGACCTGGTGCTTCTGCTGTGATCCTCCTTTGCCAGCCAGTTTGTACAGCGCAGGTTGCTTGCCTGTGTCGAAATGTATTTCAAGGGAGCTCTCTGATCTATGCCAAGAGGCAGGCAGCAGCTCCAGAGAACTTTTCAAACAAAAATACAAACATAGCTGCACTTAGGACTCGCAAACCCAGAATGCAGCCAGTATGTCAGATGCCAGCCTGCCTTGAAAATGGGACCAAAGATCAGATCTAATTTTAGTAAGCCTCCAGGCTCCACGCCCTCAGACTGTGCGTGCTTTGATGACCCACAGTCATAAGAGGAAAGAAAGAAAAAGCCCAGGTGGCACCTGCAGGGAGGGGGAATCTTGCAGACAGGAGGTTCCTACAGGAATTGCCAGCACCACGACATGTCTGTCTGGCTTTTGGGGCAGCGCGGCAAATCCAACGGTGATAAACACTTGGCTTGGCTGGTGGGATACAGAGGAGACGCACCCAGGTGAGGTACCACACACTTGCTCCTCACTCAGTGACTTGCACCTTTCAAAGCAGCTATGTCCAAGGGGCTTTGAGTCTCGAGCCCCAGAGCTTCAAAGAGGGTTCAGGCTTGGATGAGTTGAAGTGTGTCACTAGGACATGGAAATAGCTGCTCCTTACAGGTTGGCATCTGGCAACTGTGCTGTCAAACCTTAGTGTAGAGCACAAAAGGCACATTATTTTTCTTAGATACCTTTGAAACCCAAGAGCATTCAAGGTGTCAGTAGTATCTTTAGGAAAACTTTATTTACAATTTGGTCTCATGAAAAGGGGGAGTGCTTTTGTTTCCCAAATAATCCCCATTTGTTACTAAAAGTATCTGAAAAGACATTTGAGTCAAAAAAGCTGCCTGAGCATCCAAAAAGGCTAGTGAAGATTCATGCCTGTCCTTGGTTTTGGTCTGAAGTCTTGAAGAGAGGACCGCAACCCAACTGTGCTCTTTTAACAACTTTAACAAGATGCTAAATGCTCTTTAACAAGTGTATTTGGGGGGTTTATTATTATTACTATTTTTTACCAGTCAGGATGCAATGTCTTTCTATAAATATCTAGTGGCTTTACTCTGCCATTGAGCACACAGGTGAGCTGGCTGGATACATGTATCAGCTGACAACCCACAGCCCAAATGATTCATTCCCCCTACAGCAGCAGCAAGCTGCAAGCAGCCTCCAGCAGCACAGGTTAGGGAGGCAAGCCAAACCGCTGGGCGACAGTAGCCCTTGCCAGCTTTACAAACCCCTTGCTCTCTCTCTGGAGAAGACTGCTGCACATCTGGGCACCAGGATCCAGACACAGAGGCAGGAGGTGGTCTGGGCTGCTGCGCCTCGGAAGGAAGGGGCTTGCTGATAGCATTACTGCAGCTGCACTCTGTCACAGACATCAGTCCTTGCCTGCACCGGAAGCAACATGCTAAGCAAGCATGTAGACCCTTGTTGGAAGCTACAGCAATTAAGTTAATTAAGTGCTGGGGCTGTCCCATATGTTTTCTGATCTGTTGTTCTTCAGGTCTCCTCTTGCACCTGTTCCCAGTGCATCCAAATCCCCTGAAGGCTGGGGTTTTCCTCCTCTAGACACAGAAGCAGAAGTGCGGCTGTCCCAGAGCAGAGCAAAGGCCTGTTTTCCCTGACATCCCCCAGCAGACAGGCAGGGCAAGACAAGATGCATCATTGTGGCGTGTGCCCTTCTCACAGCATCTCTCAGGCTTTCCTGAGCAGAGCAGCCCTGCTCTACACGCACCCATGTGCAGCAGTCTGGGGGGAATCACTGGAGCTCTCCCAGCAAGAGCAGCACTGTGTCCGCAGAGCCTCGGGCACTCCTGAGCAGAGCACGTCCTGCTGTACAGCAGACTTGTGGTGGCTCATGCCCAGCTCCCCCAGGAAGGGTCCCAGAGCTCTTCTCTGAGGAGTTCAGCAGTGTTCTACTTCAGACACAAGGCAGCAGAGATATGAGGCAGAGGCACAAGGAGCACTGGGAATTTAAACCCCAGATTCCCAATGTGACAAGATCTTTCCTCAGGCCAAGTGCATATTCAGTCTTGGGAAAAACCTGCTCTTCAGAGTTGACTTTCTCACTGCAAAATCCAGGAGAATGAGGGAACTGTTGTCAAAGTTATTTCCAAGGCAGCTGGTCCATGCTTGCCCAGTGCATTTCTGCAAGGCAGAATTGCTTCCTGCAACTACATTTCAACACTGACACAGAGGCATTATATTATCTATCCAGTGAAAGCAGAGATTATCTGTCCACTGTTTGCAACCCGCTATTTCCACAGCTGGTGCTAGAATATGAACCAAGTGCTTTTTGGAAGTTACTTTTTGTGTAGATGAAATGTCTAAATTTTGAATTTTTAAATCCTGTATGAGGAAACACATGGATTTTTCACATCCCAAGGTCTCTTCTACCAGCATAGCAGATGGAATTTTATACCAATCCGAGTTGAAATTGCACTTTCTGCTTAGGCACGGCAAAGTAGGTTCCATGGGTTTGATAACTCAACCCATGTCAAGTGGCATCACAAGCAGAGCACAAATTGGGGGGTACAAATAGTAGGCAGGCTGACTTGGGGGTCATTTTCCTGGGAAAGCAGACCAAAGTGCTTGTACCACTTGCAACGACCCGAGCAGCCTTGCACCCTGGCTCCAGGCAGGTTCGCTCTGCCCTGCTTGTCCTCCAGCCCAGGTGGCCAGGTTGCTTATGGCTTGATGGATGAACCTGCACGGCACTTACAACCTCCAAGGCCAAATCCCTCCTGTCATGCCACGGAGCTCACACCAGAGATACAGGAGTCTGATCGTGTCATGTTGCTAAAGGTCAGATGTGGGGTAAAGGGCTACTAGATGTCCATGCACTTCCTTGCGTGTCAAACTGCGTGCATGGGGAGACAAGAAATTCAGCGTTTCTGTTATTGGAAACTCTTCCCATCTCTGGAAGGATGTGCTAAGGTAGAGGAACTTTACTTCTCAAGGCTGTAATCCATGAGCCCTTAGACATGCATTACCTGAGGCTCTCCAGGCATACTCACCTTGAGACAGGCTGCCAATCCTTCAGTCCCTCCACCTGCCAGGGCAGCAGCCCCTTGGTTAGCAGAGGAGATGGTCAGTAGTCAGTAAGCTCCACAATCCCAGCTCTTCTGAGTGTCCCCAGACTGAACACACAGGTATTTATCATCACCCAGGACCCACACTTTGCCCAGGAATTGAAGGAAGCTCTTGGGATACAGTGATGGTGTCCCTAGAAAGCTGTATTTCCATTAAATATCTTTTGTACATGGAATACCTTGGTTACTCACATAAACCTGGCCTTTCACCATCTCTGTTTTTCACATTATTTGGCTTTTTTGCACTGACATGAGGTAAGGTGAAGTGGAGACGTCACAGTTTGGTGCAGGGTGGGCCGCACTGTATTTCCCTTTTGGTGTAGGCCAAACTGGGCTTGATTTCTCAAGATATCAAAAAAAAAGAAAAAACCCTGCCTGATTCCAACCCCTCCTTTCTCAGGAATCGCTCTGAACAAAGTGTTTCCTGTCTTCCCTTTAACCCTTTTCCTTCCACGCAAGTGTTCCACAAGCCAGGCCCACTCTAGCAGGCATAGATTCAGTCTGGTCCCCTCCTCCAGCCCACTCAGAGACCATCAAAAGCCCAAAATGACAGCACAGGAGTGCCAGAAGCAAGTCACCTGCAATTTCACACCTGCCAACACTGCTTTCATGGCAGCTGGAGAGGCGAGAAGTTGATGAAGGTCCCACTTGACCCAGGCTGAAAGTCAAAGTAACTGTTGGGCTTTTCAGCGAATGTCCTTCCCTGAAGCGGGAAGGCAGGTAAAAAAAAGAGTCTGCTGGCAGCTGCCTACACGCATCTGTTGCCTTATTGAGGTAGAATTTGTGAGGTTTTTTTTTGCACACAGTCCTCTTCCTGGCACTAACTTTTCTGATCTGGAAAAAACATTGGCCACCATCAGCTGTGAAAGCACTTTCTGGACTTTCTTTCTCTCCCCCGGAGCTACAGCTGAACTGCACTGGCCCAATCCGCTCATCCCAAGTAAGACAATGGTGTCAGGTACTCACTATCTAGCAGGTAACTATCTAGCAAGTTTTGGCTGTACAGGCCAAATCCAATCTGCAATTCTGCTTCTTCCCCCTAGGGACATGCATGAGCGAGCCAGTACACCCAGCTTACTGGTACCTAGCTACTGTAGTAGCTCAGTGTGTAGTCGCTTCTGCTGCCTGCTCCTAACAAAGAGGATTGCATGACCCAGGCTTTGCTTCTTGGTTGATGAGAGATGCATCCTCTTTATCCCTGCCAAGGGCAATAAGACTCACCATAGAAACTTGCTCCTCCAGACTCACAGACCGAAGAATCCTGCTCACGTTAGTGGCACGCGCAAGCCGAAAGGAAGGAGTCAGTCCCCTGCAAGGACAAGCGGAAACCAAATCTGAGCGAGACTCCCAAAAGAGCTACTAAAAAGCACAAAGAGCTGCAGTCTTCAAAGCCTGTGACAATGACTCACCTTCATGAGTTTAGAACTGATGGATAAATGCTGAGTCAGGCTCAAATCCTGGACACTAGAGCTCTGGAAGGCAACTCCAGCCAGGCCCTGGTAAAAGACCACCTGATAGCTATTTGCTTACAAAAATAGAGGGCACAAACTGAGTCAATGTCACTAAGGGCATGCTAAATACAGAGGCACCAAGCCCAAATCAAATGCTACCTGTCTTGGAGGATTTTGGTGTGAAGTTTGTTTCTAGGTCCCTTCCCCTATCTGAACTACAGATATAAAACACTAAAACCACCTGGTAGTTAAGTTACACCACAAAAAAAAAAAAAAAAAAAAAAATCCTTTTGCCAAATAGCAGTCACAGAGATCTGCAAAAGGACATTTGTGCCTCCCAGTTAATGTCACCTTCACAGCTTCCATGGGTCATGGCCCAAGCAGACATCTGTTCTAGAACAAGAGGCCAGGCAAAACATCTCATGTTCTGGACAATGCCAATGGCCCAGTGGGAAGTGGGAAATTTAAGGGAAATGGAGCAACAGGAAATTAGGGAAGTTCCTCCAGCAAAGCCTGTCATCTTTCTGTGGCAGCAAGGCACCACATCATAAACAGGCATGAAAAAATGGGTTTACTAACTGCCTGCCTGGCAGCACACATTGCCTCGGTCATTATCTTAAGGCCATAACTTCAAAAGAGGGCCCTGGACACAAAGAGTAAAAGAGCTGAGGCCATGGTCACTAAAACAGACACATGCATTTAAAATAAATACTTCCCAAATATACTAAAGGACTAGACCTGCCCTGTTACCATGGCTGGCACTTCATGAACCAAAAAAGGAGCCCAGGAGAGTTAAGAATCAACTGCTTGGGCAAGCATGAGCTACCACTGCCCCAGCTACAGCAAGGTGGGAGCCATGCTGGCCTCTAGAGGAGGCTGGGGGCTGCACCCAGAGGACACCAGGAAGGATGGGCTGGGGGACACATGTGGTGCTTTAGCTCTCAGAACAGCTCCTGCAGGGATTCAGAGCAGGGCGTTTCAGGCTAATCTCCTGCGTCCCCTCAGGGAACCTGAAGGATTATTGCTCTACATCTGCTCACATGGTTGGGCCCCACCTTGTCAAGGCAGAGGACATGCTGGCAGCTGCTCAGTTCCTAATCGCTTTGGGACAAACAGTGATGGGCCCTGACTGTTGCAGTGCAGCATCTCACCAGACCCTCCCTTGCTCAAAGCCTGGTGGTTCCCCTTGAGCCTTGCCTCACAAAGCTTCATGCATCACCAAGTCCTGGTTCCTGACCACAGTTAGGGAGCCATAGTGCAGCTTCCTTGGCTACATGCAGGGCAGGGAAAGGCAGCCACAGCAGTGCCATTACCAACATCTGGCCCAGGGTAGAGTCCTTTGTTACAGCTCAGTCCCACAGGAAAACAGAGGACTCATGCTGGGAGTAAGCACACACCTCCAGAGCCATGCTCCAGCCTGCAGGTAACATGATGCTTCTCCAGCCCTCCAGCTTTCCAACAGAGCTGCCAAAGACCTGTGAGGCTAAGGGTTCTGGGATGCCAGATGCTCACCCAGGTCACCTACTTGTTTCTCTTGTTACTCTCCTGTTCCCAAGTGTGCCCCTCAGAGCTCACTGCTAGCAGACACACCTGCTTTACAGTACACAGAGCTGAGTCTTCCTCCTCCCTAAGGAGGAACTAAGATAGCAGTTTGGGGGGCAGCTCTGGTTGGGCTGGCTGTCATGCAGTCAGTGCCATCTGCTGGCAAACCTTTCCTCGGCAGCTATGGGAAGTGGGAAGCTAAGCAAGGGCCCACACAGCCGGTCACCTTCCCCACATTTTCCTACTGTCTGCAAAGGTGACAGATCACCAAAATATCCCCCAAAAGGGAACATTACATTTAAAACACTTTATTAAATACTATTACAAATATAACAATACATTTCAGCTCAAACAGATTGTTAAATTATTATAATTTAAATATAATTTAAGATACTTCTCAAAGTACTTTCCTAAGACCTTAATGATTAAGCTCTTACGCAAGAATACAATAAAGTAATATATAAAAAACAGAACTTTCATGTTATTTGCAAATATACTGGCATTAAATTGTTTAAAGTAAATCAAAAACATCTTCAAGTTATCCAGGCCTAGATCAATGGCTACAGACCTACCTAGGGTCAGATATTTTACAATACTTCTACAACTAAATGGTACAGAAATACCCACAGTAAACAATGCACAATTAAATATTTATATAAACAAGACATTACGGAGCCTAATCCCATTGGGATGAAAATATTCCAGATCAGCTTGCTGCATTCATAAACCAGAGTACCTGAATGAACACTAATACTTAGTGCTGCTGCAACAAGAGTTTAAATTTCAAAATCCTTCTAGGACAATGAAGACCACCAAATAACTGCCTATATGGTTACAGGCATATTCACTGATGCCCTGCTAAAATGAACTGACTTCAGCAATAAGCCAGATCAAAGGCTTCAAAAGATTCCAATGAACTTTTCAGTTTTGCTCTTGCAAATATAACCCCCTCTAGCAGCATAGTAAGTCCTGGGAGATAATGCATGTCTTCACTTTGCTTAGGTACCTTCAAGCAGCCCAGAGGAGAAACCAGCCTCCTCTTTAAGCAGCAGCAGCTTAATATACACTCACTATCTGAACAGATGGCAAACTCCCAATTTTAAACAAATGCATGACTGAAGGTAGACTGCATTTTGCCAGAGGGCGAGAGTTTTGCCCTCTGCTTGTTTATCTTCAATGGAAATATCAGACAGCTTGAGTTCAAAATGTCTTAGAAATAAACAAGGTAAATCATTTTGTCAGCAAGAGGCAAAAGCATCTGGACAACTGCTGATCTGCATGCAGTTTTGTTTCCTATAAATCTCTGGGACATAAGTAGAGATGGCTTCAGTTCCTGCAGAGAGAACAAAATCCCTCTAAATTAGAGAGTTGGCACAGATTTGTATTTGCTGTCATTTCAGAGCAATTTTTTTGTATGTGACAAGTAATAAAAACATGCAAAAGTTTCTAATTGTATGCAGATGGACAGAAGCTTAGCACAACCATCCTTTGAGCTGAGCAATCATTTCTGAACCAATAAATCGGTCTCTTTAGGAACTTCCATGTTATGCTTAGATACTAGGTACCACAAAGCACATAGGCCCATTTCTGCAGACAATTAAAGCTCCAATTGCTTATGTGATTAACAGCAAGAGAAACTGAGTGCAGATATCTTATGATCTTACCTGAAATGTTTGGATTTAGACATTTTGGCCAGCACTCTGGAAGCTACCTTCAATGGTAAGGCTCTGACAGCTACTAAAAAACAGAAATGAAATATTTTAGCAACAGCTGTTCTACATCAAATGCATTTTAGCAAAAAATTGCAGCGTTTCTCATGTTGCTTTTTGAAACACAGCTTACCTGGAAGGTGTATATTTCTTTCCTGCAAGAAAAATAAGAAAAAGCATTAGAATTTCAAGAAAAAAAAGTCCCTTCTGGCAAACTTGCTTCTAAAAACATCTCTTTTCTGAATACTTGACAGAAACACACGGATCTAGCAACCAGCCTAAAACCCAGTTGTTACTGCATTGTCATTAGCTCCATCTCAACCTCCCAATTCATGTTTCCTGGCACTAATTGCTGATTAATAGAACTACTGCTTTTTCCCTCCAGTAATTCTTAAGTGATTTTTTTTAAATCTTATTGATTTGTCACCCAAAACCAAGAGTAGCATATACAGGCTTCTTGGGGAGAGGAGAAAAAAAAAAAAAAAGAAAAACCCCCAGACTTAGAATGGCTTAATATGGCAATTTTCTCCTTTCCAGAAGAAGAAGTAAGGGTTCTGCTCAACACCACAGTAAAAATAAATCTCCCCAGTCAGATAAATAAAATCAGTTGATTTAGTCCACTTGCTCACCTTTTCTTCGAAAACGTCTTGCAAGCCAAAGGAGGAACGATGCTGTGGAAAGCAGAGAGGCACTTGTGGCTGCAATGCCCACTGAGAGATAGGTGCCTTGTTCAGAAGCTGAAAAGATGAAAAATGTTCAGTGAGACTGAAACATCTGATACCTTTGAAGACCTTTCTACTTCTTTCTTTTTCAAGTTTTCTTCCTAAAGAATCCCAATTACTGCTTGCCATCAGCTGAGAGAAGACAAATCCCAGACACAGGTGAAAAGCTTCATACTGAAAGTTATTCACCTTTACCAAAGCAAGAGCAAGGTAACAAGCTGCTATATGAAGTTCTGCCTGACCTTCAGCCTCAGATGACAATTTGTGCTTATTTTGTTTTAAGTTGTATTTTGATTCTCTCTGGAGTGTTTTCTAAAGAATGTCATTGGAATCAATGAAATTCAAGAATCTAAATTCAAAGTAAATACAGACAAGTTGATCTCTTAAGACTTCCACGCAACTGCACTCCAGGTGGGCCCAAGTATGTTCCTACTGAAGTCAGTGGCAGAGCTCTTCCTGCCTTGGATGGGAAGGCAAGGCTCAGGCTTTTAACAAAAGCTCTACTTTTATCAGGTAGAAGAGCACTGAGAGAAGAAAAATAAAAAAAAAAAACCACCAACACACTATAGGATAAATCAGACTTTGAACATAGATTTTAAATCACAAGGTTCTGCTTCTCTTTGTTAATGTGGCAAATGCCCAACACTAGTAATATTTTAAATTAAAAAAAGAACCAGACAGCTTAGGGGCTTTTTTCTTAATGTGACACTTATTGAGGGTTTCTTTCTTTGTGAATTGCACTGTAATTCCTAACTCAATAGTTGGTATACCTGTTCTACTCTTCCATGCCTCCTGGTTTGACTAGAAACCTAGTGCCACATCTGTGGCTAGTCAGAGATAAAATACCTTCACATGTGGGCAGACTGGCATTCCAGTTTCCTGAATGATTGCACTCAAGAAGATGAGAACCATTCAGCCTCCATCCTTCTGCACAGCTAAAGCGGCAGGCTGTGCTGTATGTGAAGTTCCCAGCACCATGTAAGCAGTCCACAAAGCCATTCTCAGGAGAGCTCAGTGGTTCACACTGTATAGCTAAGAGAAAGAATTATCAATGGTTAATAAGCAGTAAGGACTTTACTGTCTTCAGTTCTATTCTCTGTATTAGCAAGTGTACACTGTATTATTAAAGAGTAATTTATATTATCTTCCCAGAATAGGTGTTCTTTTAATGCTCTTTCCCCAAAATGTTTTAGAGTTCAAATATCTTGAAGAAAATTAACAAGCTCATTTTAATGAGCTTGTTAATAGTAGCTCCAAATCAACTATTGTAATAGTAGCTCCAAATCAACTATTAACTATTAAATAAAAATTAACTGCCATTAGCTAGTTGGATTTCTAAAGTGGACAGCTCAGATGCCTCAGGAATCCAGCATGCCAGTGCTGACAGCCTCATCTGCTCAGAGAAAGGTACCTTTGCAGGCTGGGGGCTGCTTGTCCCAGGCCCCAGAAGACCCACACTGCAATGTGGCAGGTTCTGTCACAGCAAATCCTTCCTCACAAGTAAATTGGCAGGTAGCACCCCAGGTGAGACCTTCAGAGGAATGGGGGCAGTTCACAAAACCATGAACAGGCCTTTCCAGGGCAGGACAAGTCACAGCTGTAAGCACAAGAGACACCACAAAGTTTATTGGAGAGCAGGCCAAGATAAACAGTCTTCACAGACCTGACAAAGATGCTCCCTGCCTGGAGCCAAACTCTGTGGGCCATAATACCACTTCAGACCCAGTGAGTCCAGAATATTGGCACAGTCAAGCCAGGAGCCTCAGGGAACAGGGACTTCAGTGTTACACAGTGAAAAGAAATCAGTAAGTCCCAACCCAGCAAGTCTTACCTTTGCATTTTGGGAATGCATTTGACCACTGATTCTGTGCCACACACTGGACACTGGATGGACCCTGCAGAACATAGCCCTTGTTGCAGTGGAAGTGACAAAGCGAGCCGTAGGTGAGATCTGTAGGAGCATGCTCGCAGCTCACAAAGCCTTCCTCCAGCCAGGTTATAGCTTCACATTTCACAGCTGCAACAGATCACAACAGCAGTCAGCATAGATGCTTCAGGAATCCAGCATGCCAGTGCTGACAGCCTCATCTGCTCAGAGAAAGGTACCTTTGCAGGCTGGGGGCTGCTTGTCCCAGGCCCCAGAAGACCCACACTGCAGTGTGGCAGGTCCTGTCAGGGCAAATCCTTTGTCACAGGTGAACTTGCAGGTAGCACCCCAAGTAAGCTCTGCAGAAGAATGGGAGCAGTTCACAATACCATGAACAGGCACTTCCAAGGCAGGACAGGTCACAGCTGAAAGCACAAGAGAAATGAGTTTAGCTTAGGGCAATCCAAGAGGGGAAAAANAAAAAAAAAAAAAAAAAAAAAAACAGCCCACTAACACCATATCCAGTGAAACAAAGTAGAGATGAAGAGACCTGCAATCGTGCCATTTCAGGAGGTGGACAAAAGCTCAAAGTAGAAGATTATTCTATAGATTAGCTGCAAATTCACCTGCAGTTCACAGCAGCTGGGTACAATAAAAAGCTCAGTCGCAGCTGGATCAAGTGATCCATTCCCTATTCTCTAGTGTGGGGACAAAAAAGTTTCTTTAAGAGGAAGTCTAAGGTAAGGCTGGGTAATTGGTCCTGTCCACTTCATGCCTTCAGGGTGAAGGAAGGGCCTTTGCACTGCAATAAGACCATAGCTTCAGAGTTAAGTACAAAGGAATAGGTCAGGATCTCAGTTTGTATCTGAGAATAACTTTGAAGTACACAGACCTATGTATGATTCGGAAAGCTCATTACTACTGCTTGGGAAGCTCACCTTTGCACTCTGCAAGGGATGCAGACCAGACCCCAGGGGAGATACAGTGGACTGATTCTACTCCAGTCAGCTTGTAGCCCTTTTCACACTGAATTGTGCAGGATGAGCTGTAGCCAAAATTCTTCAGTGGGTGGCTGCACTTTAGGCTCCCATGATCAGGCTCCTTTAGGGTGTCACAAGTCTCAACTTTAAAGAAACACAAAGAGACACAGAATCATTCTGAGCAGGTAAATTGACAAGCCAGGCAAACCAAATACTGGTTGATATAACCCTCTCCCCGGTTGGAAAGGCAGCTAGAGTGATCTTACCAAACTCGCATTCAGGCCCATAGAATCCAGGGTTGCAGTGGCAGGTGTGATTGTTAATGGTCTCTATGCATTCCCCATGGCCACTGCAAAGAGATGGGTTGCAGGAAGCTAAAAAGAATGAAATACATTAGCAAAATTTAAAATGCAAAAGGAACAGACTATGGTGGAGGTAGAATTCCTCAACAGGGACACTCTTCAGCAACTCACTACAGTTCTTATTTGGCAGATACTTGGCCTTTTTTATTTTTGGTCTAGCTGTAGCACCTCCATATAGTGTTTAATGAGTCTATCTGAAGAGGGGGATGCCTCCCAAAAGGGTAATTTTTGTCTAGTTGAGAAACTCACTACAAATGGGATAAAAAAAACACTTTCTGAAAGAGATGGTTTCTCTCCACCCATTATATAAGGGGTCTGGTAACTTCCTTAGAAAAGATTTGTAATATTCTCAGTACTAAGAAGTAACGGAGATCAGTATAGCTCTTAGAACACAGCCAGTTTCATCTCTGAGAATAGTCCCTCGAAGGAACTGCATTTAAGGTAAGTGTACAAATGTTTACATGCTCAGACAGTAAATATTTAAGACTACATAAAATGGTACCCCACTATGTCATCTCCACAGAGCCTCACCTGTATAACACAAGGCAACCTTCTTTTTCTCACACTGTGCATCATTCCATTTGCCATCATCCTTTCCTCTTTTGATGTAGATTTCAACACAGTCCTCATTGTTCCCTTCACCATTTGGCTCACCCAAAGCCCAATTTTCTGCCTCTTCTGTTAGTTCTTTGTTAGTTCCAACCCAGGTCCATGTCTCGTTAATTTTTCTGATTCCAATCCAGTAGTAACCCGGATTGAAGGGTAAGAAATTATTAAGATATCTTATTTCCTCCTTATTCTGAATGGCAACCATGTTAGTATATCTGTCTTTGCACCACATCTCTGCTTCATCGTAGGTCATATTCATGTCTGAATAATGGTAGGTCCAACAGTTCACCTCCTCCAATATAGTAAAACCTAGAATGAGAAGATAACAAGTAGGTTCTTTTTCTTCTAGAGAAGAAAATATATAAAGACCTAAAAATATTCCATGCTTATCAATATCTGAACATGCATAGGCAGTAGTTGCCTTTTATACACTATATAAATATACACTTTATATATAATGTTTTATATACAACAGTAATTGTATTTTACATACAATTAATTGACAAGTTTCCAAACAGGCATGTGAGCACTAAATATAGGGACTTCGGCCTGTAAAACTATGCCTGATTACAAAGTTCTGCAGGCTCTCTAGCAAAGGTACTAATACCTGAAGGGTAAGCAGGGAAACACTATTGCAACTTAACTTTTTTTCCGCCCCCTATGAATTTAGCTTTCTACTAATTAGTTCATGTTCAAAAATTGTTTAATTCAGAGCTCAGACAAAATAGCTACATTAAAAATATTACCCCATTAGCTTTCTAGAGACATACACACTTACCATAAGCAAGAAGAGATAGAAACCACAAGCAAACCATGTTTGAGAGTTTTATCTTTGCGTAGACAGCTATGAAAAGAACAGAAAGACATTTGTATAGAACATACTGCTTTTTTTTTTTGCAATTCAATATAAAATATTGTCTATATTATCAGTTCTACATATTTAATTCCTCAGTGATCTTTTAAAAAAAAATCTCATTTAGGGAAAGTGTACCATTTAAACAGTTCCTAACATAAAGACAGCTTTTAAGCAGCAAAGAATTCTGGGCAGTTTTTCCTTAGCTAAGCAGCGAGATAAAATAAACTACTTTATACTCACAGATTGTCCTTGTGATGACCAGGTGCTATAGAAGTCTTCTAATACTTTTCAGTGATTGCTTTCCTTTGCTAAGTTTCTGGATATGGTCTTAAAGTTCAGCTCAAAGTGCCTGGACCGCGTGCTCCTTCTGCCTTTGTTGCTGCCTTTTATTCTCGCAGCACAGCCTGTCCTCCTTGAGACAGGAAATTACATGTGGAAAAAAAGTTCTTGGAATATCCCTGGTTCTGACCCTTACATGAATTAAGCCTGCCACTTCCCCTTCCCATATCAACCCTCCCACAGAGGTATACTGTGCTGAGAGACTGCCAAGTGCTGGATTATAAGGTTTTACTGACAGAAATACAGTTCCAGGATATCAGTTTAAAGTTTGCTATACGAGTCAATTCCAGCTTTCGTCCTAGCATAGATGGAAATGTTTTCTTGAGCAGGAGCTCTTTGGTTTTCAACCCCAAATTATTCTTGGAATGAACCACCTATGTAACCTCTTGCAGAGTAAGAAATACGCTTTGCTGACTTCTGTAGAGATTTAGAAGTCATATTGATGACATAAGAATCAGAAAAATGAACATGACAGCTTCTTAAAATATCGCTATCTATCACCACCAAAACTGTAGTGGATTTTAAAGCAAGTGTCTGAACTACATAAGGCAAACTGGAGTATTAAGGCGTACAATTCCCCTTGATGACCAGCTCAAATATGCGTTTGCAGTATGAGTCTCCAGAAACTTTGAATGTTTACTAGAGCTCTGACATGGAAAAAATATTTCACCTTCATCCACCTCTGTCATTTTCAGAGAACTGCTCATAGGGCCAAAAGGGAGGAGAATGCTATTTTGTTGGAAAACGATTAGCTTTACTAACCAAGAGCTTTCAAAGGAGCATACCTACTACAGCAGATCTTCAGAATTATGACAAGGCATAACATTTTTTCCTTTGAATTCAGCATAGGAAGTACCCCAAGAATGGAAATAGCAACTTCTTTCTAAAGTGAGTTTCTATGTTAAGATGTGCATGAGCCCATCAATACTATTGACAGCTTGATAACTAAAGCTATCAGCATCCCACCTGAGCTGATGAGCAGAAGCAGCAAATCAAGTAACAGGAAGTGGTTTTAAGAGCTAACTTTTGCCTCAATACAGAAGGTAAAATATCTGAAGTAGACATAACTTGATAAATCTCTGCCAATCCAAGGGAAAGGATCAAAAAGGAATATTTTCTAAAGAGTCCTCCGTTACTATCAAAATATGATTTTCCTATAATTTTCAACATAAAGCCCAAAAGTATGGGCTTTAAAGTATGCCCAAGTCAGAAAGTAAAAACAATGAGAATTTAGCAGAACAAACATACTGAATATTTACAGGGGAAGAACACTTTCAAGCAGGTGTTAACTAATAAGGCTAGAATTATAGCTAATCCATCAAAAACTCTAGAAAGTTCAAATTAACTTTTGACTATCCCATAGATGCTTTCTGTTACAAGAGAGGCTGGACCAGGCCTGCAGGCACAATTGGATTCTTTCCATAGACTTGGAATTCACAAGAAACCAGGACTACTTTCCTTAGCTTCAGTTGTTCAACTGTAAATTGAGAATTAAAACATTTCCCATCTGCCAGGGATTTTCAGGTTGTAAACCGTTGTAACAGGGAGTGGTGTTTTTTATGTGTGTATACTAGACGCTGCAATGAGTGGGTCCTAATTTCACTGGGACTCTTTTAAGTGGTACCCTAAAACAAACAAATGGTAACAAGTCCCATGGGACAGTCTTTCTTTGCTTAAATACTCCTCAGTTGTTGCAATCCTATATACAGAGAAATAATAGACCACTTCAGAACAAGCTTATATCCTGTCTGGTGCCAGAAGGGAAAAAATGCTTCACTTTTCCTTGGAGATTCACTTTGTCAAATTGCTTTATGAGCTTCCTACCAGTAAGCGCTCATCCTATTCAGAGCAGAAAGTTTAGTGGAGGAAACTTTACCAGAATCATTTCACCAGTGGAATCTCCACAGGAAGGAATGGATCATTTCAGTTCTCAATGTTTGGAGAGTTCCCAAAACGGTCTTCCTGTATAGTAGCAGAGACTGCTTGTTTGAAGCAGCAACAGGAAAAACAGTCTTAAAGCCATACCCCTATGAAAACTCCAATCTAAAAAAAGACTGACTGTCTTTTTGCTGGCAGCATTCCTGTGTCTAGCACAGAGATGGGACTCTCTCTGTTTTTTCCCCAGGGTATTCTGTCATCCATGGCTTTTATTTTTATATATTTTCATTAAAACATATAAACACAAGTGCAAAATTCTCAGAAAAATATTTTTAAAAAAATCACCTGCCAGAGGTTAAAGTATCATTATTAAAAGTCCCATAAGCACGTAAGAAATAAAATCCTATGGGTTTCTTATGAGTTAAAGCTAGGTTTGAGTCTGAGTTACATAGGTATTTCAGGGTATATTTACCTCTGATACAGCTACTCTCTGGATACCTAAGCTAAACATGCCAATCAGTCTGCTCCTAAGCTGGTCTCTGTTACTGGTTTGTTCTTTGCCCTTTTTTTTAAACAATTGCACATTTTTCTTCCCCTTTTCCTATTGATTTGAGATTGCGAAATCAAATTTCATTTTTAGAACTGCTGATCAGTTGCTCCTATGTGCTCCAGAGCTTCATTGCCACAGGTGAAAGTTCAGCTTTTTCAAAGTGAATGAGAAAACCATAGGTTATCTTTTCTGCCTTACATAGACTCTCCTCCCCTCTAGATACCTCAAAACAGGAGAAACATAAATGCCACAATTAGCTTACTACAGCTGAAGTTTCTTTTTGTAAAACCTCCATTGCCTGCCTTGCCCAGCTTTGAAAGAGTATAAACTTCATCTCCAAAAAGAGCATGAGCACAATCATTTATCCGCCCTATTGGTACTTTCTAGCATATGAAAAAGTAATTCCATGCTTGTATTAAAAAGTAGCATTAGCTTTAAGAACATAAAATCATGACCTTCACACTAAGACTGCTTTCCATGGAAAACATTATACAAATGAGTATGGCCAAATGAGTTAATGCTTGGATAATGTTACCAGTTATTTCTAATGAGTAATCTAACAGCTGATTTTCTAGTTGGAAAGTTTAGCCCATTATGAGACATAGAAGGAAAGAATAAAATGCTATACAAATATATAAGGAGCAACTGCAACAATAGTCAGGACGCATTTAAAGAGGGAGAACAATTGACAGTCCACACAGCTATCAACTTTCTTTTTTCTTTAGAGAAAGATAACAGAGACTGTAGTAGCATTGTGCATCTGTCCATGGAAAAAGAGTCCAGGTCAGAGTAGGGAATAACTAAAGACAATTTGGGTAAATTATAGTTGATCAAATAACTACTTAATGATTAAGCCATGCTATCTCCAAACCTTAGTAATCATCTTTGAGACAATAAGGAAAGGTGCCAGGTGAATTTGAAGAGGAAGGAATATTGTCCCTGTACTTCCACAAAGAAAAAGGTGGTAATTAAAAGCCAAGGCCTCCAGCTTCAGTACCTGAGAAGATATTAAGAACTGTAATGGAAAAATCATTAAAGAAAACACTGAAAAAAAATCAGCAGAAAGACACTTGAGGTGTTAAGAGTGGCCATGATTCATTGGCCAAGAATCAAATCATACACCACTGCATTTCATTTGTACTTCAAGGCTGAGTAACAAAACAGAGCTTTGCAGCTTGCTACAATTAAGACTTTAAATACTATCCCATGGGACATCATTATAAGCAAACAGGAGGAATAATGCTTAGCTGAAATCACCATAAAATGATCATGCAAGATGTTGAAAAACTGCCCTTTGAATAGTGATTTAATGATCACTATAAATCTGAGAGAATTTTACAGATGAGCCTTGGAGGGGTATATCCTGAACTATACTAAGTTAATTAACATTAATATTCTTAAAAATGTACATAATACAAGGTTTGAGGAATTGTAAAGGTTTCAAAGAACTAGAGTAGAATTCAGAATTATTTTGATATATTAGAGGCATGATCTGCAAGAAATAAAAGGAAGCTTAAAAACAAGCACAGTGATGCTTAAAGAAAAACATAAGATAACAGTAAACTGGGAAATTGCTGGCAAGGCAACAGCACTATGGGGAAGAAAATTCTAGTTGTTGTAACAACTAAAACTCACTACGGGTTAATGATTTCCCTTTAAAAAAAGCAATTTTTGGAAATTGCACATTAAATAATTCTCATTGTCAAGTCTCAGCATGTTGATAAAACCTAAGATTTTCTGTAACACCTAATATTATCTATTGCTACTTAGAAAGCTAGGCAGACTAGATTGAACCAAACATGGAGCAACAATTAATATATTTAAATCTTTCACCTAAAAGATTAAATATAATCTCTTTGGGAAAACAAAAGGACTATCTGAGTCTTGACACCCTGTACCCTTTATTTTCAAAGAAGAAAATTGAGCAAAAAAATTAATATTCATTTACTAATTTTCTTACACATACACCCTCTTGCCTAATGTTCAAGCACATTGTAAATAATTTCATTTTACAAACTACCAGGTCCTAATTCAAATAAGATGTTTAGAAAATATGGCCTATGTAGAAACACTGAAGGCATCCAGTGTTTTTTTAGGGGTTGTTTTCCTGCGTTTTCTTTTGTTCTTCACCACCCCCACACCCCCCAAAAATGTGAATAGATAGAAGGGCAGAAATCTAGATAGTCTTTCAAAAGCTAAAAAGCATTTTAGATGTAATCAACTTCTAAAATGTATTTAGGAAAAACACAGTGACCTTTTCTCTATGTCTCCTTGGTATTAGTTTGTAGTGATAAAACTTTAAAGGTATTTTTACAAAATATGAAGGCACTGAAATGTTAGAGCTGGAGTTTTGTTCAGCTTTCCATAGATCTTTTTAGACTTGCTTCTAGAAAGCAAGTTTATTTCCAACCCCCCTAAAAAAAAAAAAAAAAAAAAAAAAAAAAAAAAAAAAAAAAAACACACAAAACAAAAATTATAAATANNAAAAAAAAAAAAAAAAAAAAAAAAAAAAAATCACACACGCACACACAATTTTAAGATCTTATCAATAGTTTATGAATAGGTGAGGCAGTGGGAATTTTTTTCAGATGAGAATTTGTTAAACTTAGCTCATTTGCTGTGATTTTTAAGACATGATATCTTCCCAAGTAGCCTGAATATACGTGGAAAGAGATTAGATTTGTATATCTATATAAAAAGAGAGAAAATAAGATTCCCATTGTCTACGTCTTCATTAAGGATTTTTTTTTTAAGATTATATTTGTATTTTATTTCTATGCCTCAGTCTTCCTCTTTACATTTTAAGGATACTTTTATGGCAAACAAATCACAGAATTAATAGTAGGTATATTTGTCACTAAAAGAAGAAAACTTTTTATAAGTACTTATATCAAAGTAGCTTATAAAAAAAGTTTATCACATGACAAAGAGCTGTAACACTACCAGAAGAATAAGTGCTGCAGCCAGTCTTAAGAGGAAAGGGATTTTGGTGCTAGTGAAGATGTTTCCTGTTTGGACATGAATTTGAAACACTAATTCTTTAAAAATTCTGAGAGCAAAAGTCTAACACACAAGATTTCCCTAAGGTCTGGCTAGGAAGAAAAGATAATTTTCAAGGAAGCAGTCATCCTTCAGCATCTTTGTGTCTCTCATTACGTGTGAATAACAGACAAAAACAATACAGAAGCAGATGGAATTTCTCAAGCCGAGATAGTCTCCACTCTGTCTGGAGACAGATGCCAGGAGCCAGAAAAACCTTTATCCTCTTTTCGGGAACTCTGATGTGACTCAGTGCTCTACTTCCTACAACCACACAAATTACATATTCAAAAAAAAAAATATTGAGGCCTGGGATCACTGGCAAGTTGCAATTTAGTGCAATGAAACATGGAACTAAGCAGAGCAGTGGTCTGATCAAGTCAAGAGCATCCTTACACCTCAAGGTAGGAAGAATACAATGAGTTTTAACATCAAGTACTTGGTCACCTGCAATTGCAGGTGGAGTTGATCCCATGCATAATTATATTTCCAACTTTATAATGCATCTTATGGCAGAGATGCTTGGAACTTTATCACTCTTTAAGGCTTTACAAACATGTATGGAGAAAATAAACATATAACACACAGATACTGCACTGTTGAACTTGCAGTCCAGATCTTCTGCCTTGCCTCTCTTCCCCGAAAAGGTTTAAACTTACAAGACACATGAACTAGCAGTAGTACTGGAATGCTCCTATATGCAAATAAGGCTATCCCTAGATCTTCTATTAGTGTTTGAGGTAATTTATAAAATGAAGAAGTAGAAGGGACTATTACCAAAGCCACAAGCATTCTGTGGAATAAGATCTTACCACCTGTTCCCAAAAATCTTCAAAGCAAAGGCTGAAGTGCAAGGAAGGACTGCACAGCAGGGGAAAAGGAAAAACTGACCCATGAACAACTGGCAAGAGTATCAAACAGTTTTACCAGTCAGTAGACAACAAGAGAACAGAGGTAATTAAGTTTTTGAATTATGTACTATTATTTCATAAGCACTCTATCCAGTCTGCCACAAGTTTGAGCAAGCAAGCTTATTTCTATCAGCTTGATAAATAATTGCTTTGGGGGACAGGTATACTTAGCAGATTAGTGGAGTAGAGCTCAGTTGATTTGTATAGTAGTTCAAAAGGAGAAATTCTGCAGCAATGCTTATAACAATGGCACTAAGTTTCTTGGCATTAGTGTTCTCCAGACAGAGTGCCACAAGGCTTCTGAAAGCTGTTAACTCAGCTCAAAATCATTAGGACTTTCCTTATTTCCTGGGCCAGAAAACAATGCTTTAAATTTCCAGTGAAGTCTTTGCTCTTCCGCTCCTTCCAGACTTCTTGACTCCTCAGGAAGGGCGAGTTTATCACCTACGCTTAAGTTGCCGCACTTTCTAGAGGTGGCAACAGGGTGTCAAAGCAGACTACTCACTTTTGTAAGTCTTTTCACTTGAATTCAAAAAAGTAACCAACACAAATGTTTTCAAATGCAAAGAACATAACCTCCATCCAATATATATTTAGCATTCATAATACAGTAACAGTTTTCTTCCAACTTACAGTCATATGCTTATCTTTTGCAATTGCAATCAGTAATTGTTTGGTTATTTAGACCATATTCAACTTACTTGAACCATTGGCAAAAAAATGCATTCTGCTCATCAGCTGAATTTACTTTCATAATAGGCATAGGATAAGCAGGAAATGCAGCAATCATCTATAAAATACCGAGTCCATACACAAAATTCTTATTTGAAGCAGTTAAGAGTTCAGCTTATTTGTGCTTTCTTTAAAAAAACCCTCCATGATGTTAGACTATAACTACAGAGGAGAAGCTACACTTTGATAGAAACAGAAGCATCCAGATTTATGTCTGCCTAAATTAGGTACATAAATAAGGCGTGCTGTTGCTCTAGACCCTAGGAGAGCCACTCCATTAAGTGACAGCTGAGAGCAAATACCCTTTGGAGAACAAAGGGAAATAATCCAAACTAGAGTATACTTCCCTCACCCCCCTCAGGTTGAGGGAAAAGGTCTAGTTTTACATAATTAATTATGCAAAATACAGGCTAAACTATCTATCCAACAGTTCTATGGGTTTGCACATATCCTCTAAGATAGGATTTAAACTTCTTCCCCCAAAATAAACTGCACATGACATTTTGAAGGCATTTACCCACTTGCTAATATATATAAGTTAGCAACACGAAATAACAAGGATTCCTTTGCTCATCAAACATTATCCCCTGAACTTGTCACTCATTGGATGACAGTATTGTTTTTTTTCCTTCTTCAATTTATCTGTATGTTATATCTCTACTCTCAGGGCAGAGTTATAGCTATAGCTAAACGATTCCAGAAACATTAAGATATCGCCACAAGAAAAGAAAGTTTTTTTTCCTTCAATCTGTAGCCAGAGATCCGTAAGTCTGACCTCATGTAACTATATACTCACCCATCTCCTTTCATTCTTATTTTTATCTCTGATCTAGGAAATTACTCCCCCCATCATGAATAAGGAGGGACATGCAGTTTCCCTGCTGAGTTTTCTCCAGTTAAAACTTCACCTTTCAAGCCTCATTTGCCTACTCCATGAAGAGGCACTTGAAGAAAAGCAGTTGCATCTGAAAAGTCTGTGTGCTGAGGATATCATAGATCCCACAGAAATAGAGTCTCATCAATTAAAAGAACTCATTCACACTGTTCATCTCGGCAGACCACAAAGTTAACAGCTAGGGGAGCAAAATCATCACTTGGACAGTGCTTCTGTTGTATACACTGGCATATGCTGCAGGATACTGAGAACAGAAAAGGACAACAGAAGGGCAGCACAGAGCCGAGAAAAAACAAACCCAGAAGATTGAGTTTGCAAAAGAAGTTGTGACTACAGCAGGTGATTAATCCAGTATTATTTAAGACCTTTCCCTCAAAGCAAGGAAGAGTTAGTATTTCTATGCCAAGCAGGCAATAACTAAAGTCATGCAGAAGTAACACTAGGAATAGGACATCTCCAGATAGGGAACTAAGACTGAAAAGGAGTGGGTCCAAACAGGAAAATCATGAAGTTCTTTGTAAGGAAGCATCTTCCTAGGTGCCTATTAGAAGTTCGTGTGTTTAAGCTGTGGTGAAGAACCAGTTAGAAAGGATCAGAAGTGTGATAGGCTCCATATAGATGTTAGGTCACTAAAGATGATCAGAAGTCTTCTATATACAAAGTGATAACAATACTGCACGCACACACACTCTCCCCTCTCCAAAAGGAGAGTACAAGCCATCTGCAAGTAAACAGATGGAAATAAGAAGTTTCTAGCCAACAGAGAAATGAAATTCTAGAAGAGGCTAACAGTAGCAGAGCAAAAAGTTTGACTGCTTTGCTATGGATTTTGCCCAACTTACAGAAAAGGTTGTATGACAACATTATACATGAAAGCAGAGTACAAGACTTGATGCTCAGAGCTCGTATTTCCCACATTCTAGAAGCTGGTTTGGGTTCTTAACTGCAGTGCAAAAATACAAGTCTCTTCCTTCTGGGTTGACTACACACATGCAGATCCAAAAATTTTAAAATATTAAGAGAGATAATGTTATTATCCTACAAGTATGCTGGCTTTGTTGCTAACCTGAGCAACAGCTAAACAACAGTTAAAGAAAAATCTTCATTCAAAGCCTATTAAAATGAGTGGGCCAAGCAGCAAAGTAGATCTGCACTCTGTTGTTCAATATTTACAATGTAAAAGAGCACTTTTCATTTGCATCAGTATTAGATGTTCTTTTGCTCAGCTGAAATATTCACTCTCACTGTGAGTTAAAGAGCTTACAAATCAACCCTTCCCATGTACAGCTAAAAGATAGCACCTTTCTTTTTCCTCCTCATCTTCTGTTTGAAGACTGCATGGTATGGAAATTACCTACTTCAAAATTATTTCCTAATATTTTCCTGTAATACAGCAGTAAGCCAAGCATATCCTTAATTCTTGTGCCCTGCTGTCAAAAAGCTCATTAAAAAGAATAATTTACAAGCTGAATTCAAGCATATTGTTTCCCTTTTCCTGATACTGATAACCTTAATGCCTTGAGAGAATCCCAAAATGAGTTATGCCAATCTCCTCCACAGCACAATGTATGCTTAACATACTTGCACAGTAGTAATATTCCTTTTCTAGTCATTTGCTGTCCAAAGACTAAAGACAAAAATATATGAACACATTTTGCAATTAAAACATTCATAACTCACAGGGTTCTTTTCCTATTCTTGCATTAAATGTTAAATCTCTTCCTAAATGTAGATCTTGGGCTATAATCTAGTTTCTTCCTTCTAAGGTGTGCAAGTTTCCTAAGGCAGCCTGGGCATGAAAACAAACTAGCCTCAGCATCTTTGAGACCTGCATGGCAATATTTTCCTTTTTAGACAGGATAAGCCAGCCCAAATCAGACCATTTCTGCAATCAGATGGCATTTTTTTTAAACAGCCTACTTTGATATCTCCACCTGAAGATGCAGTAGAGCCACCTTCTCTTCCCCACCTCTCATTTCACTCAGAAAGGAATAGAACAAGTGACAGTTATCAATAGTTAATAGTTTCTCAGAAATTCCACTCAAGTGTTAACCTCTTTGGAATTTCAATCTAGGCTTCTTCAAACCATCAACCCTCTTTTTTATTAGATTACTCAAGAAAGCAAGACAGGCTTTTAAGAAAGATCAGTAAAAACTTCAGCCCTTCTGGCTTTTTTTGTTTATTTTGTTTATTTACAGCAAGTGTTTTAGAAATTCCATTTGCAGAAGAGAGTCCTCCACCAGCAGCTTCAGGTATAGCCTGTATCCAAGAGAGACGGGAAAGCAAGAAGTTAAGTACAGGAAGGGCAAAACTGCTCTTGCCATGGAAAATACAAAGAATCCTTCTCAGCAATATTACCAGGCCATTTTCCACAGTTAGATAAGTAAACACATAAAAGAAGAAAGCCCCTATATGCAATTTTATTAGAGGTAGACTACCTCTGGTCTGAGACCCACGTCACCCCATGCCATCCTCTTTGCACCCTTAAGGGCCATAAAGTGACTTCCTAAGAACTACTGCAAATAGCAGGGGATTTTTTGTAGGCTTAGAAGCCAGGAGGAAACCTCATATGCCCTTGTTATGGTATAGGAAATGACATTTGGGCATGGTGGACACGCAGGAAAACAAAAGATGTAAAAAAAGAACGGAACAGACGCAGCATACCATGGGCTTATCTATCCCACTCATTTGCCCCAACTTACACCAGGTCAAGAGCAGATAAGCACTCCACAGCTGCATACAAACCATTACAACAAAGTTTAGCCTTTCCCTGAACCATATCACAGTTATCCCCGTCCCCAGAGTAAGGGTGCTTTCCCTTACTCACCAGCACCTAGCCTCACCTAGCCTCTTCCACACAACGGAAAAGTGTGCAGCAAGTTTTCTTTTGTTAAGGCCACAATTCAGAGATCAAAGGTCTAGAGAAGAAAAGATTCTATTCGGGTTAAAGCAGAAAGGGAGAACCTGAGTAAGCAAGAAAGCTCCATAAAACACGAACAGGACTAAGATTAGAACAGCAAATATTTGACTAACGTAACAAACAAACACAGAAATCATGAAAACAAAAACAAATGAACAAAAAAACCCTTCAACTTGTTAGAGCTTTAGAAATAAGCGTAAGGAACTATTGCTATCAAAGCCTGCCAACCCTTTCATAGTCAAAGAGAATTGTCTGAACAGCAAGCTTAAAAACTTACTACTTTATCTTTATAGGACTCTCTCACCCTTGTGACTGAAAAAGAGCTCTCCTCCAGGCACAGGTTTTATCATTTTCTCTACCTAGCTCAACAAATCCAGAACAGCTGGGATGATGGGCTTGGGTTTCTACAGATAGTGTTTCCTCCCCTCTTTCTTCCTCTTATGTTGTATTTGAAGGACTTAGAACAAAATTATTTTATATTTCAAGTCCTTGAAATATAACATAAAGATATAACAAGCCTTTATGTTATAACATATATAAATAACATATAAGTTAATAACATGTATTAACTTAGGAAGATTTTTTTTTCTCTTACTTCTTTTTCTTATACTAACAATATGAGTACATGTCCAAAAAATATAATTTACAGTGACATTTGAAAAAGCCCATTTTAGAACTTTATTAAGGGGTTCAATAGCTTCAAGAATACATTCATAAGCTTGTTTTTAAGTATAAAGCAATAATTAATAAAATAAATAACCAAAACCATATTTCTTGTTAAATCTCTGTCTAGGATTGTATCTAGGTGACGTGTGCTTTCTTCAGTCTATACTTAAGAGCTATTTCAGTCTATATAGTCACTGCACTCTCTGTAGTCAAGCACTGTTTTTACATTTAGAAGATATTAGAGTTGTAGAAATATATATTAGTAATAACTTATTAAGCACAGCTTAATGCACTTACATAATATTTAAACTTCATGCAGTTTTACTGAATGGCTTAGGGAGATACTCTAAAGCTAAAAAAATGTCTGAGCATTATCTCTTCTGAGTAGGTGTGTGATGCAAGAACATACTCTTACATTCAACAAGTCGGGGAGACAATCTTTTTGTTCGAAGAATATTATGGCTTTTTTCAGCAAAACAGTGTATCTTATTCACTTTAGGCATATGGACTTTCATGAAGACATTATATGGAACATGCCTGACTCATCAGGTGGAAAATTTAAGATAATGGGAAGTAAACTTATACTTTACTTATATATGTAAAAAGCAGCATGCAGAGACTGTTCTTCCAGCTATTTTCTATTTATGTTTGTATATGTGATGTTATTGATCTGCTGAGAATGGACAAGTTAAAAAGCAAAAAGACTGTCAATTAGAACATAAGAAAAATTTTTTTTTAGTTGGAAATTTAAAATATTTTGGGGTGTTTGCTTTTTAATTAAGTCTCTAAGATGCAATGCAATGTTGTCAGCTCTCGCAGAAACATTCCAAGTGTGCACGTCCATGACACTTCTATTTTGTGCCCGCAGAAGCACTGGGATAGGCAGGAAAGCTGAAAGCCTAGGCGCGGGGAGCTCACCCTCTCCACAACCCTCTTGCCCTACATGGACGTGCGGCGGCGGCGGCTCTGCCCCGGGGCCGGCGGGCGCGCAGCAGCGACAGCGACAGCGACAGCGACACCACCGCCTCCCCTCAGGCGCGACTGTTGGACGGCGACACCAACGGCCGCCGGCAGCCCCACCCCGCGACCGCCTTAGCCAATGGGCGCGNCGCGGCTCCGTTCGCTCGCGCGCTGGAGGCCGCGGGGCGCCGCCACCATGGCCACCGTGCCCGAGGTGGAGATCGACGCCGACGGCACGTTCAAGTACATCCTGGTGCGCCTGCAGCGCCCGGGCGGCGAGGAGCGGCAGGACATCGTCCGCGGCACCAAGGCCGCCGAGTTCCACAGTGGGTGCCCGGTGATGGGGCGGGAGGAGGAGGGAAAAAGAGGAGAAGGGAAGGCCGGAGTCCGGCCCCCCGCCGCGCCGGGCCTGGGCGACACCGAGGCCCTGTGAGTGGCCTGAAGCCCCGCGTCGTGTCCTGCCGTGTCGTGTATGCACGGAGAGCAGAACAGCCCATGTCTGGCAGCTGCCCCCCCACCCCGTTATATTATATACTAGCCTTATTATATTAAATATTATGTGTAATTATAGGTGCCACATGTTGTGCGCCGCTGGAAACCTCTCTTTAGCTCATAAGGGAGTAAAAGGGAGCAGTGTAACCCAAGAGTCCGAGGGCGTTTGATACTTGACATGTGTTGTAACGGCTCTGGCTCTTCCCCACCTTGCAGATCACATATTTGAGAAGGTGAATCCTGAAATGGAAAAGCTGGGATTTGAGTGCAAGTGCCTCGGAGGAGGGAAAATTGAGCATAATAGCAAAGACAAGAAAATCAGGGTATTTGGACTCTCTACAGTAAGTGGATTTTGGGTATTGCTTCAAATCTTTTCATTTGTGATGTTCAAGTTTTTTTTTTTTTATTTTGTAGTGCCATGACTTTCAGTGCCTTGAATCATGTTACAGGCACTAACTGGAAAACTTGCCTGACTCACTTTTGAGATAGATAAAACACTGATTTTAAGGGAAGGCTAGAGCAGAAAGCATAGATGACTTAATGCCACATGGCAGGTATTTTGGAGGCTAGAAGGCGAAGTTACCACCTCTCAGGTATGTGTATGTGCTGGGTGTGAGGAGCAGAATCTAGTTTAGGTGTTGTGGCTTTTTAGTAAGCAAAGATGCAGTTTCTCACATGTCTATATTGCGGGAATAAAAGTAACTTCTAGCAGTATAGAAATTAGTTTCTGTTATCTATTGTTGTTCAGTTCCTTTTGTAAGAGACTCAGTAAGTGGTAATTTGGGGAATCTGGTGTGTAGCTGCTTCTGTAGTAATACTGTGAGTACTCAAATTCTAGGCTTCTGATGTGGTCAAAACCAAAATATTTCTATCAAGTTAAATCAAATTATTATAGAAGGTGATGGTTAGTTCAGATATGCTTTCCTTAACTTTGTGAAGATTGAACCCTGAACACCTTCAGCATTTTTAAATATCAGTGCTATTTTTGTTCCAAGATTGCTCTTCCCCCTCGTATCAAATGAAAGAAGAAACTGTTTAGGGCTTATGGATAGTGGGGAAGGAGTGTGTAAGCTTACTCTGCTGAAGTCTAGTGGTACAATACTAGCTTGGTTGTTTAGGAAAACCAGAGAAAGTCCAGGATACCTCTGGTTCTGAAATGAGAAATCAAGATAATAACTTCAGTCATGTAAGATGACAAAGGTATTAAAGTTATGCAAGAAATACAAGACAAAGACACCTTCCATCACAACCTTTCTAAGTTTCAATGAAAGCAAAAAGGTCACCTGAAACTTAAATGAGGGCTAAAAATTAGATGGGTCATCTAATTTGCTTTAGTTCAGAATGGCACTGGCTTTCAGACTGACATCTCCCTTTAACTGGCAACAGAGCAACTAAATAAAGCATAAAGAGTGTGATATATTTGATGACCAGAATAGTTCTCATGTGTTCATGCATATGGCTTCTTGTTCCCTTTTCCTCCAGCTGAGCCAAATTATATGTTTGTACACCCATATGCTAAACTGAACTGGTGCCATCTCTGTGATTAAAAAAAAAAAAGTAGGAATAGAGTGGTGCTTCAGAGGCTGGCAACATTTTAAAGTTTCTGCTGCAGAAGTCACAAAATGAAACCGTACTCCCTATTACTTGACATTGTACTAAATTGTTCTTTTTTTTTTCTACCAAGTGGAAGAGAAATGGGAGAGAGCAATAAAAAAAAATCTGATACTGCAAGAGTAACTATACATAAGCTGTATTTCTGATTTGTATGTGAACTACTGGCAGTGTCAATGCAAACTATCTGGTTACACAGTATGATAAGAACTTGATAGTCCTGTGTATTTACTTTTTATGCTCGCCTACTAAATGCTTGTTCTTTCTTACAGGGCTATGGCAAAGCAGATCACTCAGTGACTGTAGAAATACTGAAAAAAGTATATACAGATTATGAAATTACATGGTCAGATGACAAGAAATAAATTACTTTTGAAATCTGAACTTTGATGAACAGTTCAAAATTTAATATTTTTTTCGGTGAACTGTGCTTCTATAAATAAAAAAGAAATGCAAGTCTTCTCTATGTTTTTTCTCATAAATCTGGACTAACCGGGCCCTGCAATTTACATTACTGCTAGTACTCCTCAGATAGCTCTCATTTTTCAGATCATTCCTTTGGGGAAAAAGATGTTTTAAGCCTTTTTCCTGCTGCTTTTTGACATGCCTTCTAACTAAAGATGCCATCATCTTCCTTCTACTTTCATCTGATCCTGACATGCATCCTACAATATTTTGCCATCAAATTAAATGCCATAAGACTCTTTCCTTTTTTTTTTTTTTTTGACCACAGTATTTTTTTTCTATTGCTGTTTATTCTTTTCATCTTTCTCATCCATGTTTACAAAAAAAGGTTTGACTTGGTTCATCATCTAAATCTTCCACTTACTCCATTGTTTTAAAAAGTCAGTATTTGTTTTCCAGATAGAAATAATGATCATGCCTAGTTTCACAGTGCACTTTCAAATTTTTTACAAAACAGCATCAGTATAAGAGACTGGCAGGTGATGATGCTGAATTCTGACAATATCTATTTCATTCAATTCCTCTGGACTTCTTTCATTCCACATGAGTAAGTTCATTATGCTTTTTCCTTTCCTCCAGGGCCATACTGATCTTCCCTAGGCAGTGTCTGAATTACATTACTGCACCTGCTTCCTCCTGTCGTGACAGAATATTGCCCTTCATTTGCAGAGAAATTGCTTGCTTGCTACAATTTTCATTTTCTTATTTCAGGAGAATCTTTTCCTGAATGCTGTTATATACTTCAAGGCAGCATCTTTTGTTCCATTGCTTACGTTATATTGACTTGCAGTCTTTTAAGACGTATTTGTGTGTAAATCCCATTTATTCCCTTTGAAACAATTCCAGTGTCTGTTAGCTTTTTTCTTTTCAGCATTCATGTGACTAAAAGTACAAAGAGTATGAAATTTGAGTGGCTTTAGTCCATTCTCCATCATAAAAATATTGCTATTACTGTCTTGCTACACTGATCATTCTGTCACACCTTTATTTTGATTTTTCTTTGAATCACTGATGCCATGGTAACATTGCTGTTTTATTTTTTTCCCCGATAAGATTTTAGTATCAGAGTATTATATGCCACTGTACCAACTAATTAAGAATAACAAGCAAATTAATAATTTGCAAATTGTGTACCTCTTTGGGCCTCCAGCTTTCTAATCTTCTTGTGAATGGTTTTTCCCCTATGCTTTAGTAAAATAACAGATGCTGTTTAGCTGATGCCAATATACGGAACTGATTTTTTTATGGCCTCATTTCCCATAAGTGGCAATAGTCTTTGAAGGAAAGTCATCAGTTGAGGATAGCGCCTGTTAAAATAAACAAGCCTTTTAATTTAGTTTCCTGAGACTTACTTTGATGACATACTTTAATGTTTCTCTCCATAGTACTTACGGGAAAGATACAGTTTGGACCGGATTTTGGGTTGTAATGACACTTTCAAAAAGTATGGGGCTGGAAGAGGGGGAGAAAAGGGGAGATAACTTAGAAATTAGCACATAAATTGTCAGCTGACTTCTTTGTTTCCTCATATAAGGTACTGGGGCTCATGTAATAGATTTTCATGTCATCAAAAAGACTTTGAGGCGCCTCTCAGTCCTGGTTTTGCTAGTGTGATGTCATTCACGAGAAGTTTATAATTGAACAAGTAATTAAAGTTTGTTAAGTATTACAAGCAGAAAAGTGGTTTTTTATTCCACATTATTGTGCTTCTGGAAAATAAGCAGGAAACTAGTCACTAGGGTTGGATGATTTGGCAAGCAGAGAAAGTCTTAATGGGGGGTTGTAGGAAAGGGAGAGCAGAACTTAATCTTTAAACATAAAACACCAGCCTTTAAAATTAAGCATTGAATGATATGCTTCCTCTGTTTATCCACTGACTTCTAAAAATGGACTAAAATTCAAATGGATTTATGGAAATCCCAGTGCTGGTCTTACTGATTTCACATGACAACAACATCCTACCTGGATTATCTTTCTAAAATGAGAACATAATTGTACTGTATTAGTACTGTTTTCCAGGTGATGTGTGATCACTGTGTGACTGTGGCTCTGGTAGTTTTCATCTGAAAGTCCTAAAAAGAAATCTGATTCTGTATGCAAATTTTAAGAATAAAATGAGGATGCTGAGCAAAAGAATGGGCACAGTAAACTCAAGACAATGAGCAAGTTTGATAGTGAAATATTGTTAAGATGAAGTATCATAGAAGATTGTGTTTTTCTATACTTCTCAAGGAATACATGAGGTTCTTGTTCTTAACCATATTCACTATCATCATAGTTGTCAGCATTTCTTATTACTTTAGGTATAATTTTCTGAAACAGCACTAGGCTTAGCAGGCAAGCAGTGATTTTTCTCCAGAGTGTTTGAAAATGGCAAATGGTAGCTGGTTTGCTTCCAAGTTTCTAGTTTTAAAAATAAACAAATAAAAGATCTGTGCTTCAAAGATCTGTCAAAGCTAAAATATTTTTCTCCAGTCTGTAGTTAATAAATGTCAGCATCCTATAAAGTGACAGTCAACAGTGTGTTTCAGGGTTGATGCAAATCAGTTCCAGAGCTAGGCTGACTGGCTTTTCCCTCTCCCTTATTTAAAAAAAAAAAAAAAAAAAAAAGCAACTTCAGTAATTTCTGAAACATCTATTTAAAATAGCCTACATATACTTGTTTTTGAAATAACAGTAGTTGTTAAGCTCTCCTGTAAAGTACAGGAAATCCTGTTGGACTTACTGTTGACTTCCATGGCCAAGAACAACAGGAATTTATGCAACAGTGATTTAGGTTGTAGTTGTAATAAACTTCTTTCCACCTTCTTGAACTATTATCATTTCTGCCATTAATATTCTTATATCCAGATTTACTGCTGTGGTTGACTACTCAGTGTCAGTATACTAAGTATATGTTACTGCACAGGTGCACAAGTGCATTACTGCTGCACTAAAGCTTTGTGAGCTGGTAAGTGGTAACTTTGATGTGCTCAGCAGACTTGTTAAATAGTTTTGACCATTTTTCAGTTGAGATAAGAAATCCACTTGCATATTTTATGAATTGTGATACCAAGCACTCACAACCAGGTTGTTTAGTTTTTGATTCTACTTTCTTTTTTTTTTTTAATATATATATGATAAATTCTGCAGTAACCAAGACTTATCTTGCTATCCATGATCTTCAGCATGGAAGACAAAAGAATGAATTGCACAGACTTTTCTGAAAACAAGCTGGATTTCATAAAAGACTGACGAGCTATGCTTCAGTCATCATTTGAATTCATCAGTGCTTCAGTAATCATCTGAAGTTACAATATTGCAAAAAAAGCACAACTTTTGAAAATGTATATTTGCATAGAGGCACTGAGCATATGGAAAAAAAATCTTATCAAAAAACTACATCTCTGTTATAATAGAGAAATTTCCTTTCCTTGTTGCCACCCTTCCATTTCCCACATTGTGTTTTGTGGGATTTTTCTTGTTTGCTTTAAAGAACTTCTCTCGTTTGGGATCTTATCAGCTCTGTTACTAAAACAAGAAGTCTGTTTTATTGGTTTCTGAAAGCAGTAGGGCTTCCCCACTGCCAGGAACTTACTGAGGCTTTATTACAGTGATGATACAAATATGAAAATTTACCAATAGTATTAAATAGCCATGTGAATAAGTCAATGCATTCAATGCATGTGAATAAGTCACATGCATTACATATGGAAAAAGCTATATATTTGTGGAGTTACCACCCTGGGCTACATGCGATAAATACAATCACACCGCCCTCTAGTGGCAGAATAGCAGAGGATAGAAAAACTGATGCTGAAGTTTGGTGCTGCATGAGTCATACCTGGGTTAGGAGCACGAGCCTTGAAAACTACTTTCTGTGCTCTATTGGGATGCTATATCACCCCTTGCAAGCTGCACTCAGCAGCCACTTTTATGACTTAAGTTTTTGGCACTGCCAAAAAAATTGGGAAGAGGATTGGGGGCCCTGAATCACTTTACTTTCAATTATCTACACAAATGACAATTCAAATTTGCATACGTAAGTACTAGGATAAGCAGTATTTCTCTGTGCAAAGCCAGAATGAGAACAGTCCTTCACTTGCAGACAGACATCAGAATTTATCAAACAGTTCAATCTGTAGTAGAGCATTATTAACTTCTCTATTCAGAATAACCTCAACAAAGGAAAGGCAAAGAGATAAAGAGATGAGGAATAAAGAATGTCTTTTTTTTTTTTTTTTTGGAAAAGCAGTGGCTGAATTTAACCAGAAAATTTAAAGGCCATTTCAATGATAAAGCGCTTCAGTCCTTTATCGATTATTTTAACTGTGTTAGTCCTGAACACATTCCTCTCCTCAATGAATTTCTCAAAGAGCGGCACACCTCCACCAACCCCAAAGTAATGGGCTTTGCTTGCCAAATACACACGTCCGCGTTCAGCCAACAGCTGAGACAGCGCATCATGTAAAGCACCGTAGTAATTGGGGTTATAGATGGTCTCAGATGTGAGAATGAGATCGTACTTTGAAAAGGGTTTGCTGCCACTTAGCAGGAGCTGGCTGACTTTGGACCATTCTCCAGAAAAAAATCTACATTTGGCAAGCAGATCAGGGGAGCATTTTGCTTTCTTAAGTTTCTTTGAAGGAGGCTTACTAATTTTTCTATCATCTCCATCAACTCTACAATTAGCCACGGTGTTAGGCAAGGTTATTTCCTCAATCACGGTGCTGTTGTAGTCCTGGAAATGGACTTCTTTAGCTTTTCCCCTCAAGGCAGCTATTCCTAGCAGTCCAGCGCCGCAACCGAGGTCCAGCACGGTCTTGTCAGTGAACTGCATTTCAGTCTCGGAGCAGTAATCCAGGAGATCAAAGGTGCATTCCCAGATCTTGAGCCCTCCCTCGTACGCACCTGGGACGAGGTCAGAGTGAGCCAGAACACTTTTGGAAACGAGGTCTTCTCTATGCAAGCCATCCAAAAGCTGCTTTTCCACTGTGGATATCTTTACAGAATACAGCCCCGCTACCATTTCCATGGTTTTGTTTTCCAGGATTTGGTTGGCATCTTCAGGAATGCGGTGCTCTTTGGCGGCCTTGAGGTGGAGGGGGTGCTCTGGCAGGGCCGCATCCTGGCGCTTAGCGGCAGCCTCACCTGCTCGCTCACGCTGGGGAGCGCCCAGCTGCAGCTCGGGCTCAGCACCAGCCTCTGCGGCATCTTCTCCAAAGGAAAAATTGAATCGGAAGGCCATTTCCAGCAAAGAAAAACACCCGGCACAGTTTCACTGCAGCCAGAAACACTCATCTACTAGCAGCATTCATACAAAGATTTTGCTTACAAACTTGCGAAACTTTTTCGGGCAGAATACCATCTGTTCACCAAAATCAGGTAGATAGTTTCTGGAAAGGAGAATAAATGGGAGTTTAGTGATACCTAAGACTCTAGAAGAGAGGCAAAACCACCGTTTATTTATTTATTTAATTAATTTTTTTAATAAAATACCCTCCCGCAGGGTTATCACCCCCCTCCCCGGGGCTCCCTCCCACGCTACCGAGTGACCCGGCCGGGTCCTGCCCCGGCCCGGCCCGCTCTCGCCCTACCGGTGCCGCCGCCTCCCCGCCGCACACGTGGGCCCGCCCCTTCCTCCTCGCTCTGCGCACGCGCGCGCGGAGGCGCCTGGGAGGCCGGCGCGTTCCCGCCGCTGCTGAGGTAGCGGCGCGGCTGCCATGTCCCAGGCGGACCCCGAGCTGCTCCTGCGGGAGCTGCGCGGCTGGGACCGGGAGCTCTGCCGCCGCGAGCTGCCCGCCGTGCTGCCCCGGCTCCTCATATCCTTCCGCCGCGGCGGTGGGGAGGGCTGGGGGGGGCGGGGCGGGGGCGTTTCCCCTCCGCGCGTGGGGCGAACACGCGGGGAAGGCGGCGCAGCGGCGGCGCGTGGAGAAAAAGTCCTGCTGGCCGCCTAACACCGAGGAGAAAGCACCGTGCAGCCCGTCTAGCACTCCTAAATCATTATGATTGGAAAAGACCTTCAAAATCATCGAGTCCAACTGCACATCCACCTGCCCCCCAGCTTGTCCCACTGTACGTTAGAGAAATGCCCCGGTGCTGCGCGTGCAGACGCGCATCCGCCCGCCTCGTACCTGAGCAGCCGCCCCGGTTCCATGCGGTGGCGCGAGCGGCGCGCGGCCGCCTGTGCGAGCCCTTCGGCAAAGCGGCTGGGAATAACTTGAGTCTGAGTTTCCTTAACGTCTTTACTGCATGTATCAAGAGTCAGAAGACCGGACTGAGCATATTCGTAAGTAGGGATCAAGACATGCCCCTCTTCTCCTTAAGGGGAGTTCTGGTACAGCCACCTCGGAGGTTTTGCACCGGCTTAAAACACTTGTGTTATAGCTGGTAACTTCTGTGCATTCCTGCTCCTGGACCTTGCACACTGCAGCAATTATGTGCTGAATAGGCTTTATAAAACAACATGAGGAGCTCATGCATTTAAGACTCTTTTTCTTTTCTGCCAATACTTCTTAACTGTAGATTCTGTTAAAAAAAAAAAAGGTACCTTTCATCTTGTTTGTTGTATTCTAATGTCACAGCTGGCTGTTACATTGTAGGCAGCTAAGCTCTTAATATCCAATGGTGATGAAAAATGGGTCAGATAAGCAGCTGTTTAGGACTCCTGATAGCATTCATGGTTAAGGTGTGTATTAGAGCAACACGCATATTAGGTGTGCACCTGTATGCAGTTTAGAGTATGGAGGATTATGGTTACATCTAGGTATCAGATTGCGGACAAATGATTGTGCTCGGCTTTCAACTGAGCATAGTCCAGTGATGACACTAAAGGAAGGTCATGTCATACTAATTATGTTGGAGCCTTTATTGTTGCCTGATTTTTTTTCTTTTTTTTTTTTAGATAATTTGTGTGTGGCAAGTGTTACGTTCTTTACTCAAAATAACTGATCTTTTTTTTTGTTGTTTTATGTATAGTAGATTGCCAGATATTCTGATAATTGCGTATTGCTTTTTGTAATTAAGGATTTTGCTTTGCAGATGTTTTGCAGATCCTAACTGAAATGTTTTTGCCTCATATCAGCATTGTAGATTTGGAACAAACTTTTTTCTCAAAAGTATTGCCTAAGGTATGTCAATTTCAGCTATTTTTTTGTTGTTGTTGTGTTAAAAAACTGCTGAGCAGTATCAGTTATATCCAAGGGTCTCAACCAAAGTAGAAATTATTGCTGTTTGATGATCATATGATTTTATTTCTTTGTTTATTAAAAATATTAATGATCTTTTTTTAGAACAAAACCCTACTTTTCTGAGACAAAAGTCATTCTATCTTAAAATGATCTGGTTAAAACCAAATTAAAAACTCTTTGGCAAAATAAGATACGTTACTTTAAGCAAATGAGCCAGGAAGTTAACTTTACTAATAGAGAGAAAGTGCTTTGAAAAAAAAGTGTTATTATTTATGGCTAGTGACAGATGTCTATGATTAGAGAAGTGATATTTTTAAGTTTTTGCATGTCACACTACATCTCTCCGATGTTAGACTAGAAAACATTATATTCTCCTGTGACATATCTTTTTATGACTCCGTGTCAAGAAATCGAGCAGATGTATGATTATGTTATTTGTGGGAATATGTTTATAAATAAAATTTTTTACTTTTGTTTTGTTCTGACAGACTCTACAGTTATTCGATAACTTGATGTATGAATTATCCAATCAGGCCAAAGGTTTAACCAGTCAGAATACAGAATTATGCAGTACTGTAAGGAATCTCTTACAGGCAAGTCTTGTGAAAGCTGTCAGAGCAATATATATATTTTTATATTTTAATTTAATCTGAATTTGTTTTATTTTTATTTTAACCTAAGCAGGAAAAATGATCTTCATTTGCATTTGCTGTTTAATAAAGATTTTCTATATCATTTGATAAGTCAGTATGTAATGTTAATCAGAATAAAAACAAAACAGGTCATACTCTTAGACTGTAATACAAATGGCATGTGGTTCTCTCTATTCAGAGAGCATCTGTTTATATAGTCCCTTAATTCCAAGTGTTTTCTTTGTTTTGTAATTTGAAAACAGTAACCAAAAGAAACACCAAGTTTTCTTGTAATAAATATGTGGTATTGCAGAAGAGTTCTGAAATTGATTCAGATTATTTTGTGAAGCTTCATTCATCCTTAGCAAAGTAATTACTTACGGAAAAAGCAGTTAATTTTAATGCTATCATCATCTAGGAACAAGTCAGCTAAGGAAAGCTGCTTTTGAAATTATCATTAAAGTTGGTATCTTCACTGATTATTATTGTTTCTTTGTGCTTTCAGACTGTGGTGCAACTCTTGGAGACTCTGACCAGCTGTGTGCGGTTTGTCTGCACGCTCCAAGCATGTGTGCCTCTGGAAAGCATCCGTACCCTCCCGTCCTCTGTTCTTTATGTGATAAAAAACACTTTTATACACTGTAAGGTAGGTCTAGGTTAACAGAAGAAAAGGGTTTTTTACCTGGTTTTTATGAAGCCTTCCTTTCTAAGAAGATCCAATTTTTGAAAAATATTGTGGTAGATTTTTTTTTATTATTGCTTTATTAAATCATTAACAGTATGTAAGTAGTGCCAAAGTTTTCAACTCTCTGCCCAGTGAATTTGACCAGCTACTGAAAGACAGACTGCAATATTTCCATATTTTTCATCTGTGTCAATCAAATATTTTGTCTAAGAATTTAGGCCCTCTATGCACTTTCAATGTTGCAGTAGTTTCAGAGCTATAAATGGTTAATGTGTACTTGCCCTATTTCTGTGCAAGTTCCAAAGCAGACTGAAAAGTTGAGAATAGGATCCAGATGTTACTTATGGTAAGTAATGCATGTGAGTATCACACTTGCATTCTCAGATGAAGTAGTTGTCACTGTGCCGGTAATATTTCCCTCTGAAGCAGTGTAAATAAAATGAGGTTATCATAGGACTCAAAAGCTTTTGGTCTGCCTTTTCACTTTAAGTCTGTCCTTCTGCAAGTTCCATTCCTTTATTTACCATTTCTAATTTGAATATATTGGGGAATATATGGAATCCAACTTTAACAGCAGTTTTGTTTGAAACAATAGTTAACAACAGTTTTGCTGGAAAATCTGATATTAAATTCATTCATCAAAGTCTAATCCGAAGTCCACTGAATTCTTTAGAGCCAGGCAATTTTCATTAGCTGTGGATTAGAATGCGTTTTATAGTTAGTACATAACAAGCAGAGGTTAGTATCAGAAGCTACTCTTGCTGAGTAATGTGTTGAACTAGGTGTATTTAAGTCTTCTTTTTTTCCCCCTTTTTGTTCCTGTGAAGTGCATAAAAAAGCTTTCAGTATTGTCTACAGATTAAAGACCAGCCTGTGATTCCAAAAGCGTTTTCTTTTTATTTTTTCCAACTCTTCCCCCTTTCCTACAGGACAGTGAATCAGTGTACTGTGGGCATCTACACTTGATTTCTGACCTCCTACAAGCTATGTTTAAGGAAACATATTCTCTTCAGAAACAGCTGATGGAACTACTTGATACAATTTCTCTAGGCTCTGCTTCTAGTGAAGATAACATTGCAGATATGGTATCAGGTACACACGGATCTAAAGATTTTCTTTTAGTCTTACCCAATCTTCTTTTTCTAATGAGTTTGCACTTTTAAGATGTCTTGACCAGCTCTTCTGATGGCAGCATTTTGCTTCTTGAGATATTTCTGTTTTCTTCCTGAAATTTTCTGAGTGAGATGTGGAATGTAGGTCAGAGTTGTAGGAAATGGGCAGCACTGCTGCACTGAGCCATTTTCCTGGTCCAGTGCTGCTGATGTAGTGTTCTATAGTGAGTAGTAGCTGTGATCCAAGAAATCTGCTTTAACTTGGGTTTTGCCATTATTTCCTCCACAGTAATCCACAGTGTGCTGGAGATCTGTTCTGTCATTTCCAATATGGACCATGCGATCCATGCGAACACGTGGAAGTTCATAATCAAGTATGTCTTTGAATGTCATTGTATTATGACTGGACTCTGATTTTAAATAACCAGTGTTTTATGTTCAGGGTTTCAAATACAGTTGGATTTAAAAAATTCAATTCCTGTGGAAATTTAGCAAATGTGTAGGATTAAATTGAGGTAGTTAAGGATCTGTCATTTAAAAGTGAAAGAAACTTTGTTTTGTTTACATTAATATCAGAAGAAAGTTTGAAACATCACAATATGTGTTTCATAATATGAAACACCATAGTATTCCTGTGCCACATGCTCTAGGTGTCCCTGCTGGAGCAGGAGGGTTGGACTAGATATCTCTAGAGGTCCCTCCCAACCTTAGGCATTCTGTGATTCTATGAATGAATAGTTTTCAAAGGCCTCACCTGCAATTCTCTATTTTGGATCAAGTTGTGATGTCTGGTGCTTTTTTCCTACATCTTCTTCATGCTTTGGTCATAAATGCCAAGAGGATAGTTCTCCTCTCTACATTTCTGGACTTGTGAGCAGTGACGGTTTAGTGTTCACAGATACCACACTGATTTTTGTGGCATAACAGCCTACACAGAATAATTAGGTTATCTGGATTTGTATTAACTTTTATGTGATCACTTCTGACAATTAAATTTCTGATTCTATTCCTGTCTTTCAGGCAAAGCCTGAAGCATCATGTCCTTCTTCAGGGCCATCTGAAACACAGTGATATTCTCAGTGGCCTGTGCAACGATACTCTTTTTTCTTTTCACTCCTGCTTGCAACTGGCTGAGCAAATGAAGGTGTCGGAGATACAGGTGAATCAAAAGCAGTTTTAGGAGATTTTTAAACTCAAAAAAAAATACATTTGTTGTGGTCTATTGCCTGGATTGTTTTTTAATGCATGTGGTAGGCAGGATACCTCATTCTTTTCAAACTGTGTAAGAATGAGGCCCATAATTTGTTTAGATTGAGGAGGTTTCAGTGAGGCATCAAAATAAGTTTTCACCATGCTCTGCAGGAACTTTGTTTGTTTCCTAAACCATGTACAAAGGAGAAAAAAACCAGAGTATTTCAGTTCTGAATATTGTATGAAAAGTTTTGAGAGCTATACTGAGGCTTCCGAAGTTTTTTCCTCTGTTACTGGAGAGTGTGTGGGAATCAATTTCAAAATCTGTTTTGAGCATGTTGGTAATTTTAACTTTCTTTTGATTGTAGTACTCTCTTTAGATAAGGTTTTATAACTGCTTTTTTTTTGAATAGGAGGGCACTGACCTCAAGCTATTTCAGAAGACAGTCAAACTCTGCCGATTTTTTGCTAATTCTCTTGTCCACTACACCAAGGTAAGATTTAATACCTGAATCTTACATTAGTAAATTAAAGACCTGAGAACTTAAAACATTAGAAACTTAAAGCTCTGTTGTGCAAACTGTGTCATTTTAGTACACAATGATATTTTAACAATTAATGACTACACCCAGTGGGTAGTATAATTAACATCCCTGCCTAACTTGCTTTTAGTTCTTTCAGCTGACTCAGAAGTGACTTAGGGTTTTAAATCCATAAGGAATTAAAAAGAAAAAAAAAAACTGTAATATTTGCACAGCCTTAACTGCAAGAAAGTCTTCTGGTCAGGAGAGTACTGATTTAGAAGGCTGTTCATTTTATTTTCACCTAAAACTTTTTTTTCGCTGATTAGTAACTTTTTGCTATGGGACAACATAGTGTCAGAAGCAACATTGCCTAATAGTTCGGATGCAGCATTGAGGATAAGAAATGTCAGTGTAATATTACTAGCTCAGAAGCTAACTTCCTTTGCCCTGGCCAACTTGCTGTATTGCTCTGCTCAGTTTTCCCATCTTTAGAAAGGGATGCTGTAAATTAAAACATTTCAAAAAAGTATGTGAAAAAAATATACTGGCACAAGAACTAGTGATCTCGAGATGCCAGATTTGTTAAATATCTCAGTACAATGTCTAGTCTAATTGTTATCCTCAGCACAAGTGGAATAGATCTATTTCTCAACAGGAATCTGATATATAAAGAGCACAACCTCTGGATTCAAATATCTATTTGTAAAATAATTTGAGAAGGTATTATTTGCTAAACTTTATGCTAAGTAATCTTTTTAAACACTTCATCCCATTTAGAGTCAAACAAAATTCCAGACTTTCATAAAATGGCCAGAGCTGTTAAAACAATTTTTCTGTTGCTCAACAATGGCAACAGCTTCCTGTATCCTATCATTTGCTCAGCAAAACCCTTTCTCCATGAAGCATATAGGAGGGAAAGATCACCACAACATTTTTGAGAAAATCCTCTTTTAATAGGTAGATAATCAGTGTTATTATCCTTGTGGGGTTTTTTTCCTTATTTTCTCCTTTGTTTTCTTGCTAATCTCTTTCCCTTTTTCTTCTCTGTATTTTGTGTTTTACCTAAAGTGACCATTTAGGAAAAAACAAATTTCAACAGTATCAACTGTAGAAGGCATTGATGGTTATTATGTATCTGCTTTGCTCAGGAGGTGGGAGTAAAAACAGGGCTTTGATTTTTTTTGGCACAAAGTGAATAGCATTATTACAGAATAAAATAGCTTTACAACATGTATTTGAGCACTTCATTTTTTTTATAGCTCTCTATGGCTATTACATATGTGCTTGCTAAGTTTTTTAAATGAACCTATAAATCTAACTGTCTTAAATAGAATATATATGCATGCAGGGTAATTAACCTTAGGAATTCTTTATTTGTTTTGTACTTGCTTTGTTCTGGAGATTGTTAGAATTTAATCATGTTTTACCATGTATCACTTTTACACACAAATATACTAAAATGGGAAAAATGTGTTCAGTCATGTAATTAACATTAAAAATATTGTTCAAAATTGTGGCTTTTGCAGGAATTTCTTTCTTTCTTCTCGGATTTGTGCTCTCAGTTACACCAGCTGTTTCTTCAAATATACAGGTAAGTGAAGTAAGAACAATTGATTACTGATGGTATCTTAGGAATATATATGCATATTTCATTTTAAAGTTGCAAGTATTTTGAGACGACAGATATTGTTTCAGGGTTTGTTGGTGGTTTTTTTAAGTACACTGGTTAGAGAAGTTCAGCGGATCAGGTGGGCATCTTTTATGTAGTACTAGTTACCTCAAACCCATTCTTAATCAGTGTGTGCGTGTCAAATACAGAAAACAAACCCAACTTCATTGCACTTGCTTCAGTCAACATTTCCTAAAAAATTCTGTTAGATTAAACAATTGATTAGCTTGGGTCCCTGGTCTATCAGTGCAAGTTCATTTAAAGGCTCTAAAGGCAAAATTCCTGCAGGCAATCCTGCAATGAAGTAGCTTGGCAAGGCAGTAAGACAACAACCCTACAATCTTTGGGACAACTAGTTCATTCCTGTTTCATCTCTTCGCTAGATGGCCATGTTTTCTTCTTCTGTTTTTAAACTTCAGTGAAGGAAAAAAAAATCTGCACACAGATATCATTAGGAACAGTTTGACAGATTGTTTCTTCTTCAAGATTAAGCAAGAAACATTTGGCCTGAACAGAGTTTGAAACAGAGTATTTTGAAATTCTTTCACAGCTTAACTGTTGTGCTTATAACCTTATGAAATCACACTGAAGGATTGCATGGTTATTCCAAAAGCAAAGGCTTTTTAATGTTATGCTAGGAAAATCAAAAATATTTTCTATCACAGGCTGAAAACTGCTTATCGTTTCTCTTCTAAAATTGTTTTTTCTGTTTGCTGCAATAACAAGGAATAAACTGAACTTATAATAGAGGGCTGATGTCAGTCATTCTTTTGAAATTGAAACCAGGTTCTATGGCAAGATGCATGCATGACTTAACTGCATTTTTTCCTACAAAATGAAGTGATTATTTTTTACAAGCTTCCTCTTCTGACTTTACTTACCTTGTAGAGCTTTCTTAAACAGAAGGTTGTAAATTTTTATTCACTCAGCAAAAAGAAGCTGGCTTTTTTCAGTAAGAAAGTAGCATTTTACAGCCCCTTTCTAAGCTGCAAGAGTAGAAGGCTTTCATTTCATCATCTCTTTTGTTTTATTCTTACATCATTTTTTTCATTTATTGCTCTTTTCTTCTTTTTAAAGAAATTGAGTTGTAGCCTTTTATATATGTTTTTTATTAAATTAGAGTACTGCCAACTCTATTACAGTTAAATTGCATCTGCAAGTGGTTCTTTGACTTTCATTGTTTGCCTTTTTATGATACATTATTTTTCTTTTTATGTTATATATTTTGCATGTATTTTCTGTGAGGTTGAAAGATTTTCTTCTACGTGTTTATTAAAATACTAGGTTAACATGCTTCTTTTAAAGGCTGAAAACAGAGTTGCAAGTCACACTTTTGGTAGGTATTATAAAACAGGGAGCCTTTTCTGTCTTGTCTTTTAATTCAGAATAATAGCAAACTCATGAATCTGCCTTCTTGCTTTTTTTTTTTTTTAAATAATGCTGCTGAGAGTGTTTAACTTATTTCTTTTTTCTGCCCCCCATCAGCAAGTTTCCTCCTAGTCTCTATGCTCCAGTGATCTCAGAGGTTCATCGAGATGAAATATCCAGAGTTTTTCTTGTGGCTCTAGACCCGCTCATCAACCATCTTCTTCCCTTTAGCCCTTTTATGGAGCAAGTGTTAAGTGAAAAATTAGGTGGGTTTGGAATACATGTAACTACTGTTCAGGGATAAGACTTGATATTCTTTTTTGGCGGGTGGGTAAGAGGTACTTAGGCAACATTCTGCACTTATTTGTTTGCTTCTTGTCCTTTTGTAGCTATTAAGTTTTTTCTTTTTCATGCTACTTGCATATTAACTCAGGTAAGTTTTTTAACAGGACTCATGTTGCTGTTAAATACATATTTTATTCTTCACTTTTATTCTTCACAACTTCTTTACAATTTGTCGCTTATTTAGAAACTACTTTATATGCATGCAAAATATATTTACCAGGGCAACTATCCTCATATTTTATATATATATAAATATCTACAGGTCTTCCTCCTGAGCAGCAACTGCCCCAGTGTCTTCTGCTGATTGGCATAATGGATAAATTGTCCTCTCAACCTGAAGAAGTGCAAAGTCTCTGGAACACGGGAAGAAGGTACTAAAACAGATATCATGGTAATTCCTGACCATATCAATCAGACTGCTCAGACAAAGAGAGGGGCTCTATTGCTAAGGTTCCCCTCACAAAGAAATGGTAAAATTAACAAGTTCTATGCATTTATATTCTTATCCTGGGAAAAACAGGGTCTGCTGTTCAGTCCCAGAATACCTTTGTTCAGGAAGGGGATGTTGTTTGGCTTCCTTCCAGCATAGAAAGGGACCTGTAATTTATTGATATTCCACTAAGTTAAAGTGTTGGATTTTATGCCTGAACCCACTCATAATCACTTGAATTTGTAAACCAGAGAAAGGTAATCAGGGATGTAGACCTGTAGCACTGAGGTAACTGGCAGTTTGCAGTCTCATGCAAAGATTCTGCAGTACAGTTGTTGTTTACAGAGTTTAGGATTTGCATGTCTGCAACCTGTTTGTCTTTTTGTCTTTTTTTTTTTTTTAACCTTTTTTCCCCCGCAGCTTGTCTTTGTACTCGGCCCTTTTTCTCAGTTTCCAGCAATGTTCTGGTGAGCTTTCCCTCCCCGTTTGTTTGCCAGAAGCAATTGGTACAGGACAGCCAGCAATTCCTATCACCTTGTATCATTACGTCTGTGTCCACCTGTGCTCCTTCATTGCTTCCACACTTCCATCACACTTTCCTCAGCTGGTAAGATGATGTGATACATACATAATATTTAAAAAAAGGCTGATACGTCATGCCTGTGAAGGGGTTTGATTACTCTTTAGAGAATAGCTGTGGCATGGTTAAATAGCAGGATTTTGGTTATACAATTGAAGTCATTGTGGGAAGAGGAGGGAAAAAGTCTTTGTATGTGTAGTTGAGAACCTTAGTTTCCATTGGAAATCTTTGCTCTCTTTGGGGAGTGTTGCTTAAAGTGCTTTATTTTATGCAGTATTCCAAACATTAAACGTGCCTGTTTTGTACTGTAAGTGATATCTAATACTCAGAGGTAGATCATTAGGCTAAAAAGGCACTTTTGTGATTCCACTTAAGACCATGCCATAAAATGAAAATGATATTTTTTTTCCTACATTGGAGGAGTATTCTGGGATTTGGTGAAAGTTTTATGTTTTTCACTTTTTCTCATAAAAAAAGCTTCCAGATAAATGTTAAATTAGTTTAGCTCTTTTTTTTTTTTTTTTTTTTNGCTTCCAGATAAAGATTAAATTAGTTTAGCTTTTTTTTTTTTTTTTTTTTTTTTTCTAAATGCTACATTCCTCTTTCAGATAAAATTTACTTTCACCAAAGAGGGCAGTTTTTTGTTCTCCAGTAAACTGCCAATAGACTTGGCAAAAAAAATGTTAACACATTCATAAAAAATATTTTCATAAATAATGCCTTGTGAAGAAGGGATGCACATATTGAAATACCTTGAAAAAAATGAAGGACTTTTAGCTTATTTTAATAAAATATATGCAAGGCTAAAGGTATAGCTACTTGCTTGAAATTGCAAGTGAATACAGAATATTAAATGTAGTTGCTGAAGGATTTTAATCAGATAAGGTGAAATTCTTACTAGATTTTATGCTATTCAGTAGAGTAAACATGATGCAGTAAACCTGCAATTAGTTTCTGTTTTAATTTACCTATATATTTTCTCCACAGGAGCATGCTTTGCTGGATGCTGTGCTTGGTTCTAGTATGATCACATCTTTGCTAGCTATGGATTCATGGTGTTTCCTTGCCCGGTAAGATGTTTTTGTTATAGGTCAAGCGTGATATCAACAGTTCCAGTTAGTTATGCTGTTGCTCATAATCCTTGAGAGAGGTATTAAGATAAAATTGTCCTAGAACTGAATTCTAATAAGATATAGAGCCTATTTAAAAATTAGGAATAGAAATGGATTAGGCCGTTTTTATATTCATGCAAGGAGAACTTACTTTTTCTGATATTTAGTAACTGTTTTTTGGAACAATTCTCTCAATTATATCTGTGTTTATCAAGTATGTCAGGGAAAATGGTCATTTCTAAGAAAAAACTTAGAATATTTAGTTAGCGGAAGGGTAGGAAGTGTAGCCCCATTAACTTCTTTCTCTTTTGCACTGCAGGTATGGAACAGCTGAACTATGTGCTCACCATGTTTTTGTGATAGCCCATTTGGTAAGAACCACTGTGATATTTGGAATTTGGCAACTCTTTAAGCCCAGTTCTGCAGCAACGTTTCTACGATCAAGGCCAAGCTTTTCATTTTTTTCCAAATCCAAAATGGAGTTTTAATTCCTCAAAATGATTAATAATTATGATTAATAATACTAATTATTAATCATAAGCAATACTAATTACTAATACTAAAACAGCAGTACTGTGAAAATCCCAAGCAAGGCACCTAGTAGTTCTGAAATGCCCTACATCATTGTTTTATTTAGAGTGCTACTGTTGAGATCCTATATGGCATGTCACAGAAGAGTTAAATAGGAGGTCAGTGGATACACAGTGGAGAATGTTAGGACTAACAATAGCATTTATAGGTGAAAACAATAAATTAAAAAAGGACTAATTGTAAATCAGGAAGAGCCCTTGCTGTAATGGTTGATGACATATCAGTGAGTATTTCTTGTGGTACTTTGAAAGGTAAATATTGTCTTGGCTGCAAGAATAATCCCTTCTGCTCCTTAAAGTGCAACCCAGTGTCTTTTGTTTTTTGGTTTTACAGCTCTCAGAAACATTCTGTTTAAAACTAGTTTGCTGAATAGTGGTGGGTTTTTTTCTCCTTAATTTAATTAGATGTATTCTCTGTTATCTTAATTTAGATAAAGTCTTGGCCTAATGAATGTTACCAGGTCTCAGTCTTGGGTGTTCTGCTGAGGCGTATGCTGTTCTTAATGGCTCCAGATCATCAGGCAAGTGCATCACTGAGGTCTTCTGTATTTGATAGATCACATTTGAGTCAGTGGCCTTTTTTAAAATGTCCTGTTTCCATTCTTCAGAAATGGCAGGCTCTCAATTGAGGCTCAATTGCTCTCTTGCTGTACTTGATTTTGCTTTGTCATGTCAGATCCCAATTTGTGTGCATGTGTTCTTTAAAACATCAAGGGCACATACATCTTTCCAATGCTGACCTTATTGGATGGCAATGAAGTCTTTTTTTCATTAAGTATGAAAACAGCACATGTCCTGCATCTGCTAATGCAGGCTGTGACTGTAGCTTTTCTTCTGGGGTGAAATCGGCCTTTGATACCTATTTTCTTTATATTTTGAAGCTGTTTTCTAGGAAGTAATGGGGTAGAAATTTACTGTACCCCCACTTTAACGAGTATTAGATAAAATTTTCTGTAGAATATTCACTTGAAAATAAATTAAAGAACGCAGTGTGATTATTACATATAAAAGCCTTTTAACAGAGATTGTAAAGGATGATGCTGAAACAGACAACTAATATGAAGGGAACAGTGTAAAAAGTGTATGAGATTAAGTCATTTTATTAGTTGTGATTATAAGGTTAACTTTTGCTTTTGTTAGAAACTGTGACACAAATCAGTATGTATCAGCTGCACTGTAAAAGAAGAGCGGCTGTTTATGCGCTCATTTGCTGTAACATTACAAAAAGTGTGCTCAAATTTTGTTGCCATGTAGTCTGAAAGTAGGAAGCATGACAGGCTGGTTTAGTAGACTCATAATAAACATCATTGCAGATGGTTGGAATGTTGCTAGTGAATGTTACTTGCACGAGTGTTGGTAGACCTGGTTTGTCGTTGATTGAAACACTGCCTGCCCTGCTTGCCCCAGGAAAACCCATCACTGTGGCGTTCTTCAAGAATGAAGAATTGTTTCACTCTCAAGTTTTCTTAGTATCTAGGTATGGACTTGAGTTTTGTCTCGTGTCTCTAGAGGTCATGCACATTTATAACCCTGAAGTTGTCTCCTACTCTCCAGGGCTCTCACTTGAAGGGCTGAAAGAGTCAGTTTCTTAATCATTCTAAAATCCTGATGTGACAGGCAGGCAGTTGTGTAAGATTTTTTTTTTTTTAATATCGAAAAGTCAGACCTTCTTTAAACTAAAGGTTTTAGGCATTTTTTTTTAATATAATACTTCTAGCACAAATGAGTGTTGATTTTCGATTGTTGGCTTCTCAATTTTTTAACAAGCTTCAAATTCTTTCATGGTCTTTTTAGTTCATACTATCTTTTATTTGCAGGTAGAATTTACTCAGAAGTTTCTTCCCAAAGAAGTGGAAAACTTGGCAGTGTGGCAGCATATATCCCTCAAGGCCCTAAATCCTGATCTTAGGAAACAAGTGGCACATCAGCTGTGCGTGGCAGGGCTGGTCCAGTGCAGGCAATGGCTGAATAGCAGGCGCGCTTTGGCAGAGCTCCGACCTGTGGTAAAGGAGGTTTGATTCTCTTTGTGAAAATGTGTGAACTTTAGATTTCCAAGCTATAAGGATTCTGTTGCTGCTCTCATCTCAGTTCTATTTATCTCCTCTGCAGCTTTTCCCCATGCCTAGTTGTCAAACACATGAGCAATGACTGTCATTTTAATGCTGCGTTCTGCTATGTAGCACATTAGGGCCCTGTACTCTGCAGGTGATGGTGGAGGTCTTGCAGTTCACTAGTTGTTCTTTTTCTCTCTGGATGAGCAAATGTATTTTTCCTTAGAATTTCTGATTTATATTATATGGCATCTTACCTGAAAGATCTTTGCTGGTCTCTGTAGCAAGGGAGAGGAGCGTGTGGAGACTTCCACACAAAGAATTAGCTACCATCTTTTCCCTAACAATGTAGCTAACTACTATAGCACAGCATATAACTCTTGGAGAAGTAAAATATATTGTCCTTGATTTGGAAGCCTTATTGGTCAGCAGCCTGGTGGATTAGCTGTACAGCACAACTGGGATAAGCACATTGGGCTTCCAGCCATCTCATATGAGTTTAGTAGTGCAGTAGGAGACTGAGGTTTGGGTTTGACAGGTAGGTTTTGGGGAGGGATTTGGTGTCACTTTTGTACTCCTTTTTTCCTACCAGAACACAGCTTTTGCTGTCATGTTGACTGCCTGTAATTCTGCTGGTGACACTCTGGAAGGAGAGCTGCAGGCATCTGTCTCAGGAGCAGTTGTTCAGTTCTGGACTTTTCTCCAGGCTAAGCAGGTGAGAGAAGTTGCTGTTGTAATGGTGAAAGCAGGCTTGCTTTGCAAGCCTCGTGCCATGCGTGTGGTACTAATCATTTCACTTCAGTTGGACTGTTCCCTAGAGCGTGGCCGGGCTGTGCTTCCCACATGCTCTCAGTGCCTGTCTCTGTTAGGCGTGTGCTCTGGGAAACATCGAGTCTGAATTTTCTGAACAGCATGTCTGTGACACCCAGCTTAAAACAATAAATATGAGATTGGGTGTGAAGAAGTCATTTAACAACTGATGAGAGAAATGGCTAAGTTAACCTTTTTAGTTTAGCTTCTTAATTGGAAGAAAGGAGAGGGAGCTATCATATAAGAAATATTCTTAATAAGAATATAAGGGAAGGGCCTTGAAAAATATAACTGCCTTGAAATATTTCTAAGACTATTATCTATCTTCTGCTGCTTATGATGTGTTGTTTTATACCTGTGAAGTTAGGCTAAGAATTTTGGAACATTTCTGTGATTTTACATTCTTTACTAAGTTGTTCCTTGAGCTGAAAATGGTGATACTAATGCTGTATGAACTGTTGAAGGTGTCAGATGACCCATGTCTTCAGCAGACTCTGTGCTTATTACTTCATCTCCTGGAATTTTTCATTCAAACTTTAAGCGCTCAACTAATTACTCAGGTAAGAAACTCAGGAGTAATTCATTTCATGAAAAACAAGTTTTTTTGTGATTTACTGAGGATCTCTTATGAGATTTTTCATGGTCTGGCCTTCCATTAACATAAGGAGGTTTCTAACTTTATTTCTTTCTTGGTTATTTTCATAGTCTTTAAAGCAGGCATATGGCACTGCGGCTCATGTTGCTCCTAAGAATACTGTTATGCTGTAAGATAGGGCAGATATATAGTTATGCTGCAGAAGATGGTTATTTCCCTCCAGAAGGCACATTGTATTTATATCAGACAGTTTTCTTCAAGCTGTAGCATAACTATTTTTGTTTTGCATTCAGTACTCCAAAATTGATGTCTTCAGATTTAATGATTAGGCAGAATAGTTTTCATCTGCATTCAATGTGTGATAAACCTCCTTTGGGTTTCCTACAGGTTTTTGCACTGCAGTCTTCCCTTTTCCAGTTAGATCCCCCAGATCACATTCGTCTAGCAGTGCTGGATTTTCTGTCTTCTATGGGAAAGGTGTTTATACCACAGGAAGCCCAGGTAAATATAGCTGGGGTCTTATTTAATCTCTTTGATGAAAATATGTACTTTTTATTTAAATACTTGGAAGACTGTATGGCATAACGATCTTGCATATTTATTTAATGATCTATGGTGGTTTTGCTTTTCACTGAGATACTCATGCTAAGTGCATGTAAGATGCTTGGGGCATTCATCTGTGTGTTGCCTCTCAACAGGTAGGCAGGATCGATATTTGAACCTCCAAGGAAAAAAAAAAAAGTGTCATTTTCCCAGGATTTTTTTTTTTTTTTTTCCAGGAAGGGCAGTAGCACCTTTGAATTTCATAAACTTATCCTTTGAGCTTAGAGTGATTTTTTTATTAAATTCCATGATGGTAAGATATGCACAACTAAATCCTGGGAAGTCTGATAGATATATGCTTCTCTTTCAGAGGCAAGTTGTACCTCAGTTGTCATCTTTGTTTGCTTCTCTGCTAGCTGACCAGACATGGCTGATTCATCAGCATGCACTGGAGGCATTCACACATTTTGCAGAGGTAAGCACAGCAGTACTCTGATGTACAGATTTGACTCTGTTAACATTTGTCATTCACAAGTTCTTTGTTCTTAAATGTTTGCTGCTCTTCACTGAACAGTTTGGATCTTAGCATTACTGATGCTGTTGCATGTGAATAAAAGTAATAAGCGCTAACGCACTATGTATGATTCCAGGATCTGGAACTGAAGGAAAATCAAGCATTGGTGGCTTAAACCTCCCTGACTACAGGGAACTAGGTTGTTTAAAACAATCTGTTAGTACGGAATCCCCCTGAGATCGTGGGGGAAGCAGTTTCTCCTTCATCTCTATTTTTTTGTTAGTATATATGTACTGAGCAACTCAATGGTTTTGACAGGAAACAAGCCACGAAGATGTTGTTCCTCAGTGCCTTAATTCTGAAGAAACAAAGAACAAAGTTGTTAGTTTTCTGGCTAAGGTACGATCTTAAACTATTTTACCATTTTCTTAGTTTACGTTGTACACATCTAATGCCATATTGAGTAGAACAAAAAATAAATTGCAGTATGATTTTTGTAAATGGAGAGAGCATCTATTAAAAAGAATGGGATGCCATTATTACTTTAGTGCAATATTTTTCCCTCCTCTGTCATCTTTGATCAGTTTCTGTAAGATAAATGAACGTATCTGCAGCATCTTAGTCCTTTCTGCTTGCAGGTTAAAAAAAAAAAAAAAAGCCATTAAAAGCAGCTGGCTATTTATTCATAATGGATAAACTGCCTCCTTCCAGTTTACTGGGCTGCAAATCTTAAGCAACTGCTCTCTGGACAAGCAGTTCTTATCAAGCAGATAATTAGCAAAAGAACTGATGGGCACTGATGTACACTTAGGCTGCAGATAATTTTAATCTCCCGCTCAGAAAAGTGAGGGAGGAATTAGACTCAGCTTGAACTGCAAGTTAAAATGATTAATATACATTTGTATATTTTATTTTCCATTGTTCTGGTCTACGAACGCTGGTAACGCCTCCTTGTTTAGTTACCTCTCCTGTGGCTTTCTCCCTAGACAAGGCAAGTAGAAGAGACAATGGAAGCACGAACAGAACGCATGAAACAAGAAAGGATCATCTACAGTGCTCATTTTCTGAAAAAGACTGGAGAGCTGGACCCAGCAGAAGAGGTATGTGCTCTTCTTTAAACTGTCTGGGCTCTCCTCTAGGTTTTTATTAGTTCTGGGAACTAGAGGTTCAAGACTGCCCTGCTGCCTTCCTTGTTCAAAGAGAAAATTTGGTGCACACTTCTGCCCCTTAGTATTAAACCAGAAAACTTGGCACTGCCTGGCAGCAGGGAAGAGCTCTTGTAGGTCTCCTCCAGCTGAGGTTTTTGTGCAGTTAGAGGAGGATTAATCACTTATGTATGGGATTATAAATGATGTCTACTCTGTGTTTAAATCTGCAGCCTCTGGCCAAAAGAGTGTGTCACCCACCCTCAGAGGAGCAGTATAAGTCAGCAGTAGGCACAATGGAGGGGGCAGTGGAGGCTGTGAAGCTGCTGCTCCAGAAAGGGTCACCCCCCGTGTGGCTGGCAGCAAAACTGGAGGATCTACATGCGGCTATAGCCACTTTGAGAAACAGTGTACGGTAAGGTGGTGGTGAGCAGGTTTTAAATATGCTAAAAAGGCTCAGCTCTGTGATCAGAGGGAAGAGATACCACGCTTATTGGAGGCAAAACTGTGCCACAGTGTGATGCTCTACTGTACGGTTAAAGGGTAGTTAATACAGCACAGGGAACTGGTGTGTGAGGAGGCGGACACTTTCACAGTAACAGTTTGGAAAGATTGATGCACTTACTGGACTCTGATTTTGCGTCTGAGCTGTCATCGTATATAGTGCCACTGTATAGCTTATTTTTCTAAGATTCTGTATAATAACAAACATTTAATGAGATTGTTTTAAAGATGTTTGAACATGTAGAACTACTACATTCTTTTTCTGTCATGTACAGGTGAGAGGGTAGTAGACATTTTCTATGCTAATTTTAAAATATACTCAACAATTTAAGACTCCATGCTGTTCTTTGAATACACCTGTGCTGCTGTTCCACTCCACGGTAAGGTCATCTTTCAAAAATAATCTTTATTAGTCACAGTTAAGAGCAGAATGAATGTGGTACTTTTAAATCAGCTTATGTTTAACAGTCCTTCACTGCAAGTTTCCTAGCACTTCTTGTGCCATCCACTGACAGAACCTTATAAACAGATATAGACATTTGGAGTAAACTATACATTCATCTGAAAATCATCTTACAGAAAAAAGTTAGGAGGAGTCATTTCTAACGGCTTTGCTCTTCTGAAAAAAAAAATGGCACATTAACAAAATATCTGAATATAACTTTCATTTATTGTCATCAATTTTCAGAGCAGCGATGATTTCTAGGACAATAGCTTAACCCCTCATCCTCCAGCAGCACATCAGCACCAGTGCATGGTTCTGGCTGTTCTGTACCTGGAGCAGCGGCGTGCGCTGCAGCTGGGCGTATTGCTCGAGCACAGGCCTCACCCCTGCGGTTTTTGGCACAGACTGGAACAGAGCACCCGTTGCAAGGGAGGGCTCAGGCCCTGTGGCAGATCCTGCTGACTGCTGCAGCAAGTGGTGCCTTCCAGCTAAGCAGTGCTGAGGTACGTATCCATTACACGGTGGAGGCAACGACGTCTCTGTGTAGGGAATCCAGCACACTGTGAAGCCCTTGTCTTTCTCACTCCCCTTACCATTTAGTGTCGTCTTCCCAGTTCAACTCCTCCTCTTCACCCCAGCCTGTGGCTTCCGCCTAGAATCATGTACAAGTTATCAGCAGTGAGGCACATGTGCTGTCCTTAACTCTGCTAAAAAACAAACTTGGACATCCAAGGCCCAAAGAAGCAGGACAGGGAGTGCCCTGGGTGGTTACTGATGAGAGTGAGATGACTGTCCCTGCAGAATCCTGCAAGGGAAAGAAAGCTTCTTCCTGCCCCGTGGAGCTCTTGGCACTCTCACAAGGGGTGCTCACAGTGAAAGCTGGAGTACCTGAACGCTGCTCTCTAAGACCGAGAGGTGCTAATGTTTGCAGCTTCCTAGCTTAGAGAGCCTCTACCAATAAAAGGAAACACCTTAAAATTAAAAAGCAAAGTACTAGGGAATTTGCTATCTTTCCTTTCTAAACACTAAACTAAATTGTCTCACCAACACAGCTCTGCAACTACACAAGAGCATTACACTACAGTGAGCAACCCCAAAAAGGGGATGAATGTCAAAACAGTGCTGCTTAAAAATCACTTGTGCCATTTTCAGACCTTGTAAACAACTTTGATTTGTATCCAAGGCTCCTCTCCCCCTGCTCCTCTGTGGCCTCTTGAGGTTGAGTTACGAAAACAGCTTGAAATCAACACTTATTCCCTAAGGGAACCATGTGTTCAGCTAGCAGTGAAGGCAGTGCTACCTCTTCTAGCAGAAGGAAGTAGCCTCTTGAGTATTCAAGGTGGGCTAGTGGAATTTACCTTTTCACTTAGAAAGACAGTTTTGAAACCCTGCTGGTTCTCTGAAATTGGTGAAATGACTCGGCTGTTTCTTCCTTAAAATCAGGCACCTCAAAAGCTTTTTTCAGCAAGCCAGAGGTTTGAGGTTCCTGTTCCTTTTGTAGCTTTTTCTAGAAGAGTCCAGGGAGCAACACTGAGCCCAGAACCTCCTCTATGCATGAAAGCCCTCTTTATTTTAACTCCCCCTATCTGACAAACCAAGGTGTGTCTCCTTAAAATAATGTAGGGTTCTAGCAGCCAGATACAGCAAAAACTCCTTATTTCATGCTTTCAGTAAGGTACAAATCAATTCTTTGAGTGATGGCTCTGTTTCAGTACTAAGACAGCCCACTGAATACATCATTCCCAGATAGAAACCCTGTATTCACAGGCAAAGTTTCAGCTGCACCATTACTTGTTACTCACACTTATTCAGGTTAACAATGTGAATAATGAGGCTGCTCATGCCAGTGCTGTATGGTATAGTGCATATAGGCTATTAGAAACCTTCTCAAATGTACAGTCACTTAAACCCCACTACCTATAGACTCTTACCTCAGTAACATCAATTGCTGCAAATTTGGATGAAAACAGCATATTCTGGGAGGCGCCTTCTCTGCTGGATACTGCTCCAGAGCGAGTGGGAGATACTGCTTCTGTCCTCACTTCAGGTAAAATCAAGATTGCTGAAGATGGTTTAATGTCTGGAATCATGTCAGCGAACCAGTCTAGCTCTGGGTCTTGCACTGGTTTTCTTTTCACTTGGATAGTGAATTCTTCTCCTAAGCCAGACTCTGATAAAGACTTTGACTTTTGCTGAAAAGTCTCTCCCAGTTGTTCCTGGGAGTCCCACTTGTCATTGCTCCAACTACTCCCAGGGTGAGACTTTGGGGGGGAACTCAGTTTGAGGCTTTTAAATTCTTGGCTCAGTGCATGGGTCCCTGGTAGAGGCCTCTGCAGTTGAACTGCATCAGCTTGTGTCACAGTGAGGCAGGTTCCTGAGGACAGTTCAGGGCTAGGGCTGCTGGGCTCGAAGTCATCCCATGGCTTCTCATCAACATTGTGATTAGCAAAGTAAGGTCCCACTCTGCCATCCGACTCTCGGGGCTGAATTTGGATGTTCACAGTTTTTTCAGTGTCTGTCTCTTCTGCCTCACTCCAGTCTGGCCACTCCTCTGTTGGCTTTTCAGAGGCACTCAAAGAACTGATGCTCCCTAGTGGGTTAATGCTTCCAGAAACTCCATTCAGAGGAAGCAGAACGTCTTGTTCACCTGTGGAAGACAAGGATATTACATACTTGTTCAGGACAAGCACGAATACTGAGCTGTGCCTACAACTCTCTGAAATCCTTGGTATTGCAGTTTGCACCTGGTATGAAAATAAGCTAGCACAAAAAGTCGTGTTCATTGGGATTTTTCATTTCTGTGCTGCTTCATTTCTAAAAAGGAACAGTTGGGGCAAGGTATTACCTGTCTTTAAAGCCAGGGGATTGTCTTGCTGCACAGATTGTTTCTTGGCAGGGACGTTTCCAGAGGCAGGGAACACACCAGCATTACTCTTCAAGGGACGAGGCGCTGGATGTCTTGGGTTGTTTACAACATGAGTGGGGGAGTCTGCAGGAATAAAGCAAAATAAAAGGACACCAGTTCCATAAACCATGAAACTCCTCACAGTACAGGAATGCTCTTACCTACAACAGAGGCAAAACAATGAATAGAGGTTGCAGTGCAACAGCTGTATTTCTCGATCTGCTTATGAAGCAATCCTCTCTTCCCCTAGTCTGCTGCTCTTCCCAATCCAAAGTTTAAGCAACTGTGAATTAGGAGTCAGTTTCTGTACCTTCTTTCAAGAAATACCCAGAGAACAAACTACTACTGATTTAACAGGTCTGTCACCTAGATGGATCCAAACCAGCTTCTACACTGCGTAGCATCACAAACCCCTCTTACGTGCTGTTCATGTGAAAGCACAGAGCTGACAGTCACAAGAACGCAAAGCATAAGCACCCTCGTGCTACTACACCAGCCTTCTTTTATGCTTGGACCCAAATAAAGCAGTTTCCATGAACAACAGGCTAACAACGCACAATCCAAAGGCTGCATTAAAAGCCTTGCTTCTATCATACCCTCATCCGAAGTGCCCGTGATAGGTAGCAAAGACTGATGCTTTGACTGCTTTGACTTGGCAAGCACCATATCTGCGCTTCATTGCCGGGAGGTGCACACTCACTGATGGCAATGACTTGGCAACACTGGCCTAGGCTGCATGGGGCCCCATTACCACAATAGCATCTTAGGCAGAGTCAGAAAGAGCTTTATGGAGGATAGTTTAGCCCTGTGGCAAGTGTGTAAAGCCTATTTGTACCTGCCTATGGCAGGGCTTATCAGAACAGTCAGAAAAATGCCAAATGCAGCACAGTAGAGGACTGCAATTAATAAACAGCCACCTCTGCCCAAAGCACCCTTGGTAAAAGGTGTGTGCTTTGAGGGGTTTGAACAAACGTCACTGAGCCTCCCTGTTCAGCCTTCAGTGCTTTTTTTTTTTTTTTTGCAGGGTGCCGCTCACAGTTAAGGACAGGTTTGGGGTTTTCTTTTTTCTTATTCTTCAGTATTTAAATGAGAACTACTGATATTCTTTTGAAAAAAGAAACTGGTTGCCATCATGAAATCTGAAGATTTTCACTTAGTAGAGTTGTTAAAATAATGTAAAGGAAAATAATGCCATGAACCATCTAGAGATTTTAATGGAGGGTGGTATTTGTCAATACACACAGATTCAGGACCAACATTTATAGTTAAGTTGTTCTCTAGCATGCCATTTCATTTGGTATCTATACTTCAAGTCTCAAGTAGAGCAGAAGCTGATTTTTCCCTCCAACTGAAAGCATTTTTAATTTCAAAATCCAGAAAAGCTTTGCCTTAGTATGTCTGGCTCCAAGTTAGCTAGCAGATGCAGGGACTACTTTCTTCCTTTAGTTAGCTGAAAAGCCTCCTGAGAGTTGAGATAATAGGGAAGTTCGTATTCCTTTTCCAATCTATGAATAAAAATTGGGGGGAAGAGGATTGAAGGATGAGATTTACTCATTTTAAAAACATGCAGGACAGAGGAATTATATATATACGCACACATATATATATATATCTGTATATATACAGATATATATAGATATATCTGTAAGTAAGCTCTTAACACCATAGTTTTTCTACAAAGATGAACACCCAGAACAGCTAGCATCTAATTTAGAATCAAAGTTTAGCTGCAAATTTACTTCTTTCAGTTAAACCCATCAACAGCCAGAGATCACCCAAGCAATTCTGCCTATACAGCTTGGACAGGACAAGCAGAAACAGTATGTTGGGAATTCCAAGGACTGAGTGCATCATTTACCTTCTGGAGAGAGATCAGTAGTTTTCATGAAACTTGGTGCAGAGCTTTTGAAAATCTTAGTTCTTTCACCACCTATAACTACTTCGGGTCCGAGCAGGGAGACGAGAACTGCTAAGCTGTGCAGAGTTATTGCAACAATAGAGTCACTGGTATCTCGAAGACCCAGCAATACCTGCAAGAGGAACATGAGAATATTAGTAAATACAGAAAATTCTGCCCTTTTTTTTTTAAAAAAAAAAAAAAAAAAAGAGTCTTCTCCCATTAGATGCTAATGCACATTTCATTTCTAAGATTTCCTCATATCCCTTACTCGCAAGGGCCTCAGTGCTGCAGAGAGGAGTGCAAGGCTCAGGACTGACATGGAAGAGGGTGCTGCAGACCCGCATGAGGCAACACTAGCTCAGCTGGTGAAGGTGGGGCAGGATGGGAAGACAAGGAAATCCTCAGACCAGAAACAGCAGCCCTGACCACTGGGTTAAGCTATGAAATCACCACATGAATTGAGCAGTACAAGCAAGGCTGGCAATGGAGGCTGCTAAAATCGGAATCCATGATGGATGCTTCTGGTACAGGGGGCAGCTAAGACAAAGCTTGCACAAGGGGTTGCCAAGAGTACAAAATCTGAGCTTTAAACTGCACCACAACTGATCCTAGCAGTAGAGGACCCATATGGTTTTGCTGTTCTTAACCTGTGGCAATATGATGTTTTTTAACTCCTCCCGAGAGAACAGCTCTGCGTAGGCATGGATGTGAGACAGCAACACCATTCGGACATGCTCTTCGTGAACCTCAAAGAGTTTCAGCAGCACAGGGATCACGTGAGTCTGGAACAAGGCTGGTGACAGCAGGCAGTTGGTTTGGCTTTCTCCAATTTGCTCTATGGAAAAGAGGTGGAAAGTAGGAAAAGGCTGTTTCACAAAGCAGACACAGCTCACCCCAGAACTATTCCACAGTCGATATCTAGAGCGTCACCAGCTGCCAGGTCCGATTCTTTGTGATGGTTATGTGCACAGTCAGCTGCCAACTCGCTTCCTTGGGATGAAGTGAGAGAGGAGATGGAAGAGAGGAAAAAAGAGAGCAGAGAAAGAAGGAAGGAAAGGAAGGCAGGAGAGGCGAGGCAGGACCCTCCTGAAACAACAGGACAGGCAATTTCTAGTTCTCTCCCCAACATCAATAGAGCACTTAAAAGCCTACTGTAATTGGGAAGTTGGTATTTCCCAATATGTGGAATAACCAGTCCTGTGCATTCCGGTATTTGTTATGCTTAAACACCACTAATCTGTTTGTTCTCTGAACTTACTCCAAACTTTACAGTGAAAATTTTGAAGATAACTTATTTAATATTCACCTTTCTTTGGACCGAGCAGATGAGGAAGAAAACTCTTGACAGCTACAGGTTCAGCAAACACGAGCTGATTGAGTAGGAGGGGTACTAGCCGTGATGCTATCAGCTCTTCTGACAAGCAGGCCACTCTGTCCAGCAGAAATCTGTGTTCAAGGGAGAGCAGTTACTATCAAGACAGATGCTTCCATGCATTTATGATGTTTCCCTTAAATACCACTTGCCCCTTTTTTGGTGTCTGCCTTGTCTGCTAGAGATGAAGTCCCACTGCAGTCTCTCATGCTCTCACAACCACCCTAAAAGGCTCTTGGTTGTATTTCTTCCCTTCTCCAGTAGACACTCCTGTTACAGAGATGCCAAGAACCATTCTGAATATTTCTGCAAAGATTCCCTTTCTCCTCCTCTTTGGTTCAACTAAGTCCCAAACCAGTGAAATCAAACTAGCCTTATTAATGAAAGTGGCCACAGAAGTATAAAACAAGTAGGAAAACAACTCTGTAAGAACTCTCAGGCCTCCTTAGTACATAAAAAGCAAGAAAAAAAAAATCAGCTTCTCTTTTTTTCTAGCTCAGTTATGCCATGACTACACTGAAGCTGTCAGCCTCAAGCAGTGTCTGGTGATAGATTCCACTTTGCAAATTCTCATCTAAAATGATGAAGCTACTGTCAAGAATAAAGGCAGGGAAAGATTCAGGTCTTTTTCCAATCTCACTGAAGGAAGTTCTCCGATCTTCAATGAAGACTTTGAACATAGGCGAGCAGGTGGCCTTTGTATTCCTGCTTAACCATGGTGCAGTGAGAGATGAGGCAGTCTTGCTAACAGAAGGAGGAAAACTAGAACAATTAAACACTTATCCTGCTAATAACATAAACATCATTCCCCCAGAGTGCATCACCTCATTTAGAGCACAATGGAAAGAGATTACCGACAACAGGAACATTGTTTTCTTTTTACATCCCACTTACCCTGGGGAAAGTTTCTGTTCTTAGCCCTGGAGGAGTTCTACCAAACTCCTCCAGGGCTCCAGAGAGCAGAGGGGTTTCAAAAGAGCACACTTCAAGTGAACTGTGTTTGACTGCAGTCCAGTTTTTGCCTGATTCTTCAGCAAGAGCAATTGGCCCATAGCAGGTAAATAGTGCTGTTCATCTAGCTGTCCACAGCATCATTCCAGAGGCTGGTAGCCGACTAGCCTAGAGAGGCCAGCAGGCACTGCTCCTCCCAAACACCAAACCATTCCCAATGAGACATTACAAAAGTGGGGAAGAAAGGGTTTTCCCTGATGCAAGCACTAGTTTGTCTTGGGAGTCCCCAAACTCCTACATTACAGAGCAAACAATGCTCAAAATGATCCAAATCAGGCTCCTGAAGAAGAACCTTTCAGGCCATCAGCCTTCCAAGTGGTCCCCAAGACCCTATTTGGTAGAAGCATTTCTGTAATGAAAAGCTTTGGCTTACTTGAAAAATTCAGTTTTTTCCTCCTCGGACTTTAGCGTTAAGGTCTTCAGAAAGTTCACAACTTCCAGAAAGTCATTCCTAAGGATAAAAATGTAGGCAGCCAAGTATTATGCTTGATAATGATGCCTATACTATCCAAACTGAGAATTCACAAATCCCCATTATTTAGCAAAGAAGCAAAGGCAGATGCAAGTCAAATGCTGAGGGACGAAGAGCACCACTGTGACAGTGTGGCCTGTTACCCACCAGCTGCATGATCACAGCGTCAAAGTACAGCTGACACTTCAGAGGTCAGCAATGACAGTGAGATGAAGACAAGGCTGCACTTGCCATTTCTGACCACCACCCAGGGCAATAAGCAGAGCAAGTGCCCAGCCTGCTCTAATACCAACACCAGGAGAAACATTTAAGGGACAGCAGACACAGGTCTGGGCAGGTGACCTCAGAGCCTCCTTTACCCAGTGCTACCCCTAATGTAGCACTGGGTCCTAGCACACTCCCCATCTCCTCCCATGAGTTTGAGGGGATCTAATCAGCTGCACGTGACAGAAAGACCCACTTTTGTCACCAGTGCTAGCTCAATACCATGTTTGGGACATTGATACGCTGGCGACGCAGAAATAAGCAGTATCAAGACATACGAAGACGGGCACGATAGTCCTTTTCTTACCTGAAGAACTCATGTGACAGTAAACTGGACAGGGGTGGACGACACTTTGGATCTGGATTCAGCAGCGTACAGTGCAATGTTTGCTGAAAGCTGGAGAGAATATCTGCTGAAACTGAAAGAAGCCAGAGAGCGCACTTTCAGTTAGCTTTCTTTATCATCAGGGAACATACTATACTCAGGGATCCTCCACTTCTCCTGAAAACTTGTTTTTAGAAACTCTATTTGACAGCGATCTGTTGTCAGGATTTGCTGTACTGCCCCAAAGGCAGGGGGAAGAACATTCACATTTTTCTCCCTAAGCTGCTGAGCTACTGGGCTATCAAAGAGTTTTCTAATAGTAAACAGGCAACATGTAAAGAAGCTGTGGGTAAGTTTGAGAGTGCTCATGTTGTGCATGCTGGTGACCTGCAGCCAGGCCTAGGGGAGCACACATGACCATGCTCAAAAGCAGGATGAGGGGAACACAGAAGAAACTGTATTTTAACCCCAGTGACTGGGTTATCATCTCCTGTTTAAAGATAAAACTCACTCCTGTCTCCTCATCCAGGAAGATGGTGTTATGCTCACTTGACGAGAAGGAAAGAAGAAGCTATGTCAAAAATTATGCAGTTTACCATAGGTAAGCAGGAGGAGGCAAGACTCCAGAACAGGCACAACCTCTGCCTGCCACTAACCCAACACCCCTGATCGGCTTCACCACAGCCAGCTCCCATTCAAACAGGACACTGTCCCACCAGGGACTGAGACTCCTAGAACAAGGTCCATACTGGTCTCTGTAAGCAAGAAATCAACATTCTCCCCCAAAGACAGTATTGTCTAAAAGGTGAAGCAGGAAAAAGGAGGAACTTGTACAGAAGTACTTCTTATTTTGGAAATTCCTGGCAAACATGAAGAACAAACCTGCTCACTATCCCTGTAGCATACTGGCCACAATACACAGCTGCAACAAGTAGGATCTGCAAATATCTCAGTTTGTGCGTGTACAGAATAAGTTATGCAATATTCTTGGCAGAAAAATAAATTGTGTTTCATTCCATTCCTCACCCTGATCATTTAGGAGAGTCAGGAGATTTTCAACCATCATTCCAAAGGCGTAAGCATCCCGTGCATACCCATGGCTGTTGGGGAGAATTTTGAAATCTGCAGACTAAAGAAATAATCATCATCAAAGCAGGAGTTTACAAAATGCTCAGTAGTTTCCATGAATCCCTCTCCACCCTCCCATGCACACTCTTCAATTCTTTTTATAGCTCTAAAGCTTACCAAGTACCCTACAAGTAGAATATTCTGCTGAAAAGCCCTCCACTAGGGAATTTATAGCCCACAGGAATTGTTACATCCTGATGTAGCCATTCTCTCATGAAGGCACACAGCAATTAAGTCAACAACTTTCAGCATTTCTATGGAAACAGGTGTTAATCGGATGGAGATCTTATCCCCTTAGTATATGTAGCTCATAGGATGCTTAATAGGGAAGGTGACTAACAAGTGAAAAAAGGGAATAAAATAAAAAGAGGCTGTTAACACATGAGAAGGCAACGTAACTGTGTTATCACAGTGATCTCGGCAACTGCTCTCAGAAGCATTAAAGCTGCAACAGGAAATACTATAAATAGTTTCAAGAATTTGCTCTTCCATTACTGCCTGTTCAAAATGTCAGTTCCCTGTGCCCAACACCATGCCCAGACTAGGCCTGGGTGGGGGGAAGTAAGACTCAGGTATTATGTAAAGGCCACTATATTCAAGTATGAAGAGAGAAACCATGTGAGTCAAAATCCTTTTTCCGAACATGCTGTGCTTATTTCTTGCCAGCAACAAATTCCTCTGGCAACCTGCAAGGCAGCCAGGGCAAGTACCCACCATCTCCTCGCAGGGGATGCACGACAGGTCTCGCACGGACTTCACGTGACGGAGGAACTGCAGAGAGGAGAGGGGGACATCAGCTGCCTCTGTCTGTTCCCTGGGCCAGGCCGGGCACAGGGAGTCATGGGCCCCGCTAGCCTGTGCTCTGCTCCACCACAAGTGCCAGCTGCAAAAGGCCATGCTGGCACAAAGGCATCTCGGGCATCACAGCCAGCTTGTCCCTCCAGCTCCCCAGGCCCCGCACCATCTACCTATGCAGGAGGAGGGTCTCATGACCTGGAGCAGTCAGATTTTACTGCTGCCCTCTGCATTGTCGTGCACCAATGCTGCACCTGCCTGCTGATTTCTGAAAGGCTACCACTGCCAGGGCACTAAGCACAGCTGCTGCAGGACTGTGGATTTTCTGGGAGAAAGAGCAATATGCTTTCACTACCAAGTGCCAGGCTGCAGCAATGACTCTGCACAACACGCAGCAGCAATTAGGCTAGGTATCTTTCTACCAAGATCACTAACAAGCAACAAAGATGCCATCAGCAAAAGTTAAAGTAATTTATTTTTAGTTTTGATTCATTTCAACCACCACCTTCCTAGTAAAGCAGTTTATTTTAAGTAAGTCCAGAGGAGCAAAGATGTCTCCCTGTCCCTACTCTTAACCTATCCTCCGGCCAGCTCTGCCTCCTTTCAAAAGCTAGTTTTTTAGCTAATGGAGAATGAGTTTCTCTGTTTATGCAGACATTGTTGTTTATAACAACAGCATCCTTAGAGCAAAGATTCAGGTCAAAGCTGGAAATGAGCCAAGGCATTTAATAGTAAACCGAGATAACTGGAACGAACCGGGACTTGGGCCTTCCCATCAACCGTGAGCCAGCCACAGCACACCAGGAGCCTCTTGCAGGCATCAGAGAGGCAAGATTTACTTGTGTCTTACCTCTGGAGTGGCTTCATTAAAGTTGCAGACTGTTTCCATTCCTCCCAGTTTCCAGTGTCCATCCTCACTTACAAAGACAGATGATAAACACACATTGTTATGTGTTAAGTTTCCCTAAAATATACATATAAAAAAAAAAAAGACTTGACGATAGGTGAAGATATCTTTAGTAGTGCTAATTAGGTGCGAGTAAGTAAGGAAAAGCTGCCAACAGCAACACATTTCTACAGGTTAAAGAAGGATTTTGAAGATGAACAGCAGGTATCACACAGGAGGGCTGTGAGTTCAGAGCAGTTTCACGGCCAGCCCTGTAAGTGTGGAGGAGACCTCCAACCACAATCCCAGAGCCTGAAAACTACAGTCGGAGATGGGATTTATCTCCAGCCCCAGACAAACACATAACACCAAACAGGGGACACCGGTATCTGACATGAGGCAACAGCTATAAAAACACTGAGGCTGAGTGAAACTAGCATGATGCAAGGCAACAGGTGCTCCTAAGATCACCATATTTTCATTTACTATTCCTTCCAAAAGGCAGCACATGGCTTTAGTGGTTTCAGCGTAAAAGAACTGTGGGCTTTGTGCCTGTCTCTCTGTGTTACGACACCCTCCTGTTGGGTGGACCCTCATCTGGCCCCTGGGGAAGCCTGAGGACTCCTTCTGTTGGCACCTACCCTGTCATGGAGGAAGATGAGAGCCAGCAACACATCGTAGATCCCTGCACAGATCTCAGCAGAGGAGAGAGTCTCCAGGACCATTTCCAAGGGTTTCACACGTTCTGTGACCAGGTGGATCCCATTTGCTTCCACTGTACAGGAGAGGAAGCGTAGAAGGCAAGGGTGGCGCAAGGTTTTCAGGTGCTTCGAAGAAGAAAGAAAAACAAAAGAAAAAAAATCAGAACCTTCTGTCTTTACCTCAGAGGGTAACCACACACCTTCAGCCACGCTATCTGCTTGATTCTAGACAGCCCATCTCAGCTCCTCGCCAAGCACTTGGCACACTTGCTCATTCACTCTCTGCAAAACCTTTCATAACACATCTAGCTACAAAGTCTTACACAGAAGAACACGCACAGTGTTTTAGGCATAGCCCACCTAAGAAATTTCGTCTTAGGAGATCTTCAGAAGGAGATCCAAATTCCACAAACGAATGCAAGTGGTGTTATCCAACCCCCCCTTCCCATCACCGCTGGTGGGAAGCAGCACACTAGGGGCTTTGCCACCATCCTCCTTCTCCCCCACTATGCGGCAGCTACATTCAGCCATGGCCAAGTTCAGCAGCTCCTCCTTCCTACCCGCTCCAGGCTCTGATATCCAGGACTGTCAGGCCGAAGCTGCTCCTAGAAAGAGGAGCAAAAGCTCCGAGGAGTCTTCTCCCCGCATGCTTTCTACAGTACCTTGGCAGCTTTATTAACTGTATCTTCATTCTCTCTCTTGTAGACAAAGACCGAAGCAAGTTTGCCATCCTGCAGCACGGCTGGGTAAATCGCGTGTCCCGTTGGCAGCGTAAACTGTGCTTCCTCCAGCGTGTAGCTCTTCAAAGCACTGTTCTCTGAGCCCATCCCTTGCAGAGTTAGCCCGTTGTGGAGGCTTCTTCTCAATGCCAAACAGGCCTGTGAGTGGAGGAACAAACTCAGTTAACTCTAGCAGGTACTGCCCAGCTCACCTTTACAGGATCTTCTGCAAAGTGCAGGGTAGCCACCAAGAGCTTCACCTTAACAGTCCTTTTCTCTCCCAGTTTAAGAGCAAAATCTGCTTTTTGTTTTGGTAAAGGAGAACTTTACCTCTAGATCTCTAGCTAGGGGAGTCCCATCGCTTTCCTGGTGCAGACACAGCGTGGGGCATGGTGACAGGATAAAGCTGCGTTCGCAGCTTTAGAGCAAAGCGAAGCCCGGCTGGCTGCCTGCACACACGTTTCCGGACGGGCTGCAGGGGCTCCCTCTCCAAGCGGCCACCGGCACCGCGGCGCCCTGCGCCCCCGCTTCCCCCTCTCTGCGGCCTCAGCCCGAGGGAGCGTCACGCAGCGCAGGGCACCTGCGAGCACCGAAGCGTCCCCACGGCCGGGCCGGGCCGGGCTGCGCTGCGCTCGCGGCCGCCGCGCGGGGCTGC
>VWPW01010862.1:100777-137888 GCA_013389825.1 Crypturellus undulatus
GAGGCGGGGCGGGGGCCGAGGCCGAGGCCGAGGCCGAGGCCGCTGCTCTGCTACGCTCTGCTCTGCTCCGCTCCGCTCCGCTCCGGCACGAGGCGCTGCCCGTGCCCTGCTCCCTCCCGAGGCCGAGCTGCGGGGATGGCGGAGCCGCCGCTTGCAGCTCGGGCTCCCGCCGCGTTTGCACCTCAGCCTTGGCTGCCTCAGCGGCCGGTGCTGCCCTGCGTTCTGGAAGGTTTCCCTTTCTGAGAGGCGCTTAGCAGCCATTAGCTTTGTTCGGCCTGGTTCCCTGCGGGGAAGTCAGAAATTCCAGGCTGTAGTTTGAGCCGCAGCCGGGGAGGGAGATATCCCGGCGCTGTGATCAGCCCTGAGCTTTCCTGCGCTGCCCTGGCCAGCCCCGTGCCCCGCTCCGCGTCCCCTGGTCTGCGCCGCGGTGTCGCGGGCAGGAGGGCCCTTCCCCTGAGCGGGCTCTGCACAGCTCGGTCCCGCGGGTCATTTCTGGGATACAACTGCCTCCCTCCTAAGGTGAAATTGCCTCCGTCCGCCAGCTGCGTTAGGTGACTCTGTTCCCTGGTTTCCCGTGCGGGTGCTTGTGCCCGGCCGCCCCAGCAGCGCTGTGCGGGATCGGCCGGGGCCGGGAACCGCACGAGGCCGGTGGTCCCTGCACGAGGGCTCCCGCGGCGCCGCCCCTGGCCCCGCTCCTCCGCTTTGGGGCGACGCGCACACCGTACGGAGGCCTATTCAGTGCCGTTTAAAACTAATTGCTCTCTGTGCTGCACGTAAAGCGGCTCCGGGGAGAGATTTCACGTGAGTGTTTTGGACAGCGGAATGAACGCTGAAAGGCATTACTGCAGCGCGGTGGGAGGTCTGGGCTTTTCACACACTATTTTCATATCGCCAGTGTTATTCCAGGTCCGAGCAGCGCCAGGGCGTTAGGATGTGGTTTGCTCAGTCATTCTGAACCGAGCACTTAGAGCGAGCAGGGGCCCAAGAGCGCAACCCGTTGCCGCGGCCACGTCTAGACGAGGATTTAATGGCAGTGGCGGTGCTTGTAACAAAGGTGGTCTAAACTGCGCTAAGTCCTTGGCTTGCTGTAGGAACCAAACTCAAACGATTTCACATGCAATAAATTTTGTGCTGTCAAATCTGGCAAACTTCACAGGGCGTTTTCTTTAGTAATACATGTTCCCTCCAGCCCCCGTTTCAGACAAAGCCTTCCAGTTCATGCCCAGAGCACGGGCATTGCAGATACTTGGAAAAAAGCCTGTTTGCTGGGCATTTACGCTAGAGTCCCTTTGATGCAATAAAACCACAGGTATCTGCACAGAAAAAATATGATCTTCACCCGAACTCTGCTGAGCCGAGCCTTGTGGCCTGCTTGGGTAGGAGGTGGAGGTGAGGAGGTTCTTCAGTGGCCAACCTGGCGCCGCAGGGCGAACAGCAGGGCTCGGTGCTCTGGAGGGGCGGCACCTCCGGCACCCGGAGGGATTCGCACATGAACCACCGCGGTCTCTCTGCATCATGCAGGAGAGGAGGAGGGTTCAGGAATAACCTTCCTCAGTAGGTCTTTACCCCACACAAGGTGTATATATGTCACATAATATATGGTGGTGTAATGGACAGAGGAACAGACCCCATCTCCCTCCTAGGAAGTGTCAAAGTCTTTGGCCCAAATGGGACAAACAGCAATGCCAGAAGACCCTGGCCCTGCAGTGCAGAATAAGGGGAAGAGTGGCCATTCCTCACCACAGAGAAGCCACGCAGTCTGCTCAGGGGCCTCCGCAAGCAATTCATGTGCCTGCATTTGAGGCGGCCAGGGTAGAACGCAGCTCTTGGGGCAGCTGTGGAGAAGCACGCGGCAGCCTCGGCTGCTCATGGGCAGCTCCGTGCACAGGCGGGAACAGCAGCGCTCGGAGGCGGCCAAGTCATAGCCAGCACTTACTTAGCTGCACTATTAACTTTACAGCCTAATTAGATCTGAAACACCTACACAACCACTGTCTTCCATTAATTAGCAAGCTGGGAAAGAGGACAGTTCTGCGGTAAGTGGAGAGAAAAGAGGAGTGAGGCAAAGTCAGGGAGAGAGGCAAGGGAGAGGAGTTAAGTGCCAAAGCAGTTGAAGCTGTTAAAAGAAAGCAGATCCCTCTTCACCCCGTTTCACGCAGGATACGGTCCTCGGACCGAATCCATAAATACAGATAATTAAAAAGCTACCCTGCAGGTCAGACTCTCCCTCTGACACCCACAGGAAACGCGCTGTGTGCTCGTATCTTCCCCCCTCCTTTCTGGCTCAGGGACTGTAATTAAAAAGAAAAATCAGCCTCTCTCCTGCCTCAGAGAATATAGTGGCACAGCTGGTTTTCATCCTGGCTAGCAGGCGCTATCCTCAGGCTACTAAGTGCTGAGTAATTTTTACCAAGCTCTGCTTGCAGATAAATGATGTTCTTCTTTTAGATGTTGCCAGGAAAAGCTACAAATACTTGATCTTTTATTCTTTTCTCATAAACTTCTAACATTGAATACTAAAATTGCAGCCAAGATTTTTTTCCATTGCCATTTATTCTCAGTGTGGTCACAAATGTATTACAGTTGCAGACACCCACCCGTTTGCTGAAACCCAGCTCTAGTTTCTCATTAACCTGAAGCTTCCCATTATAAGTTTCTTCAGTTTCATTGATAGTTTACATATACACTAAGGACACACTTCTATTTTTCTTTTTTGCCCTAAAACACATTCCAAACAGAAGGCTTTAAATAACTCACAGTAATTTTCTGGAAGAGCCTAATGGGGAATGCCAGTCTTAAAAAGAAAAGCCTGAGTGTGAATGTGCAGTGTTGGTGACAGTTTTGGTCACAGCAGGAACTATAAAGTAGCTAAAATTTGTTGAGACTAAATGTAGCACAACTGCTGGGCAGATGAAGCGTGGGCTCAGAGCAATGGAAGGAATCAAGAAAGGGTGGTACTGCAACCCCAACAGTTTAATTCAAGTTTTTTGCCGAGATCTTAAGTTTTCTAATAAATTGCATAAGAATTAGTTAAAAGCTGTAAACAAACAAACAAACAAAAACAGTTATAATCTTGACCATGTTGTTCGTCCACTCCCCTTCAGTAAGTGAAGCCAGGAAGAGGCTAAAAGCTGATAGGAAATAGCATGGCTAATTCTGGGAGCCTTTCCAGCCATGCCCAGTGAAAGGTGATGAGCCCCAGAGCACATAAACATACCTGTGCACTTTTAAAAGATCAAGCAAGGTTTTAACCAGTCTTGATGCCAGGGATATTTTAGTATCCAAGAACACTATCAAGGCGACTTCCTAAAACTCTTGAGGCCTCTGCTGACCACGTTCTCAGTGCACACACTGGTCTTGAGGGATTCATTGCCATCATTTCAGTAGTATCAGCCCCGACTCAAGGCAATTTTCAGTACAAACCAGAAATGAGAGGTAAAGAGGAGCGACACTGCAAATTAACAGCCATTCACTGTGAGCCAGGGGGCAGCTTCTGTTTTAAAAGGTGAGCTACTCTTTGAACCGCTCTCTTGACAGCTGGGTCCAGAGAGGACACGTGTCCATGCGCTTTCTTGTGCCTGTTAGGGATGGGGATACCACACTGAAGAGCAGTGTTAGCCTACGCTCTGCCGGCAGGCAGCATGTTTCAAAACGCGGCTCGGCGCGATGTGGGAGCTGCAGTACGAACACGCAGCGGCTGTCGGGGCCTGTCTGCCCTGCTCGGGCAGCGAGCTGAGACCCACGTTAAGTCCTGTGAACACGCAGGACGGCTGTATTTTAGGATGGGGAAGTGGGGGGAAATCTCTGCATCTGGATTCCCAACCAAGCAAGAGCGTTTCTTCTCACAGCATTTGTGGCTGCCTTCTCTCAGCCTACAGGAACTTTGTTGGCTAAAGGTTTTATTTTGCAGCGTACTGTCTAATTTTAAGAGTTTCCTAAGCGTTTTGAACCTCCAGAGTGGGCAATCTGTACCACCAGGGCTGTGCTGCAGTGACCACGGGCCAAGGCAGTGCCAGGAGGTGCCGCACTCACTCGTGTCCTTGGGACTGAAACACCCCAGGGGCATGGGCCACACTGGTGCACGAGGCACTGCTTTTAATGGCCTTATGAAACAAAGGAAACATCATTTAGAAACACATTCATCACTACTGACAACGCAGGTTTTTATATTTAATAGAAATTAAATTAGTAGCTTAATATACATAACGTGACACTTTCCAGTCTAGTAGCTTTCTCATACTCGCTTTCAAGTCACAGAGCAAATACTGTACAAAAAAAAATAATAATAAAGAGCAACTGAGGAGCAAACACAGCCACTAAAACACTGGACCAGAAAGGCTAGGCTTAACCGGAGCTACACACGCCAAAGGATACTTGGTGACGGAGCCGTCAGTTCGGTCATGCGCTGTCCAAGGCTGGAGGTGGCGCTGGCCTCGCACGACCACTGCGCCTGGCAGGGGCCGCTTCACCGCGCTCCATAGCTATAGTAGAAGGGCTCGTCCGGGCGATATCCGTACGCCGTCGCAGGGCGGCCAGGAACCCCAGGGGACTGACCAAAACCGTCAACTCCGATGCTGGGAAAGGAAAGGAGAGAGAAATGGGAGAGGGTTGCATGGCAGGGAAGGAACACCAGCGTCTCGGTCCTTTCCTGCTGTGGAGACGGTCTGAAGAGGCAACTTGGCAAGTCGCCGTCCCCTTCTTGTCAGTACTGCTCCCTGCTCCTGCCTTGGGGCTGCTTTCAACCTCCAGGTCAAATGGGAATCACGGAGGAGACAGGATTTGATTTCCCTCCTGTCGTGTGTTTACCGACACAGCCCTTCGCTTCTGTGACTCGGTGTCTCTACCTGGCAGCTAACACACCTTCCTGGGATGCTTCCAGGATGCTTACTGTGAAGCCCACGGGCAACTCTGCCATACATGGCCCATCTCAGAGGCTAATTTCCTTCCTGTAGACAGACAGGACATTTCTAAAGCCCCTGGGAAAGCCCCAACTGGAAACGAGAGTGTGAGAATATCTGGCACAGCGGCATAGTTCAGTAAAGGACACAGTTTCTGGTGGGGTAGCAGATTGACTGCCAAGTGGCAGGGAGAAATTCATCACATACTAAAAGGCTGTGTTCTAATGAGACAGAATAACTCATTTTTCACACAGAAAAGCATCTTTTACATCATAAGTGTCCCACAGCAATGAATTGCATACTAAAGCACAGAAACTGCATGGGGAAAAGTGGCACATATTTCACGCTCAACAATAACTTTCATGCAGGAGGTAGAGAAAAAAAATGAATATTGCCCAAGACACTGGCCTGCTGCCTACTCACAGTTATGTCACTTTTAAACTTCCACTTCAGTAGAAGGACAAATGGAAAAGGCTTCTAATTTATTGTCTGACTAAAGATGCATTGAAAGGAGTCGAAGTTCCCTGCCGAAGACTGTCAAAACACAAAGAACCTAAGTGCTGTCAGAGCAGGGAGAAGCTGAAGCTCATTACAGCCAATTACACATATGGAACAGGGTTACGCAATGCCGGGCCTGGGAAAGGACGTGCACAATGGTGGCCACGGGCCCTGGCTCCGCGAGGCGCCGGCGCCGCTTGCTCGTTCAGGGCGCAAGCACTCTGTTGAAGTGGTGAGGCCTGTGTCCAGCACTCTGCCCTCGCAAAGCTGTTTTCCTAGGATTAGGCCTCCATGAGGTCCTCAAAGACTATCCTCTGGGCCTGCTTCTTCAGAAAGCGGGTTCACTAATGGCACGTTCCAATAATGGCACGAGTGTTGAAAGGCCAAAGCTGAGATCTGCCTGCTGAGGGGGGAACGCAACCAGCGAGCCAAACTGCAGAGAAAACGTCTGCATTTCCCCAAGTGTTTTTGAGGAACGCATTGTGGAAAGGGCTCTGTCTCAGCGCTTGGCTGTAGAGGCACCAGTGTGACCTCGAGCGCTCGCCAGCTCCTTCAGCGCACGGCAAAGAGCAGCTGGGTGTGGCACTGCATCACTATCCTGTCAGCCGATACGGGAACACGTCTCCCTTCCTCTGCCCTTCCCACCCCTTCCCATCCCCACTCGGAGCCCTATGGCACTTTTCCAAGCCCTTGGGGCAACAAGGCTGCAACCTCTGAGGTTGCCACCTCTGAGGCTGCCTTCTGCTCCAGCTCTCTCGCTCGCACCTGGCAAAGCCACCCCTTGTTAGCATCCGAGAGCTTCAGAAAACTACTGCAAGAAGCAGAAGCAGAGCTGCATTCTGGAGAGATGTTGAAGGTGTTTCAAGAACTTCTTTGGCCCCTCCTAGCTCCCTGCTCGCTCCACCACCACCTCTCAAGCTCAAATAACGGTGCTTTTCTTTTCCATCTGGGTGAGGAGCAGTAGCAACTGCGAGCCACACGGTGGCAATGGGTCTCTATCCCCGCCGCCAGGCTTCTCCTGGCTACTTCCAGTTAACAGTCCTCATTCAAAGAGTTTTTAAATGTATTTAAATTGATAAAGAGAGGGGGGAAAATATGGTCTCAATTACCTTCACGGCAAATCTTTTTTTATACACATATACATTTATAAAATGTGTAAGTAATTAGGTAAAGATCCCTAGAGTTTAAACTTCGAGGAGTATCAGTTATTTCCAAATGGTTTAGACATATGTTAGTGTCCTGAAGAAAACTGGAAGAGATGGATCAGCTGATAACTGTTTTGGACACTAAATTAAAAAAAAAATTAAAACACCTTGATCACATCATCGCTTTCTGAGTATTTCTGCTATGCAAGGCAGGCTCGCCCATGCTGCACACGCAGCAGCCTCGCTTGGCTGCGTTGGCGCCCTCAAGCCGGGGCGGGCAGCAGAGGAGCAGCGCGGGGCCGGCAGGGCCAGCAAACCCCACAGGGGGAAAGCCGTGTCCTGCCGAATCCCTGCACCAACTGCAACAGGCTACAGACAGGAAAAAGGGCAGGTTTTCGGCTGTAAGCACAAGCTAGCCCAAGACCACTGTTTGCGCCACGTGTTCTTAGGTTTACACCAGTGATCTGCTTCAGAAGCGCCTCCAGGTCACTGGCGTTATTTCTACAGTCCATCGTTAGCGGCAATCAAGGGAACACTTGTGCCCCCAGGGCTGCTCAGGCAGCCCCATTCAGCCAATGCCCAGGGGAGCGCCCGGCTCTGAGCTGGGTGCTGGACGCGGGTCGCCCCACGCTGCAGGCACCCTCATGGACACAGCGACTGCCCCAGCCGCTCCATGTGCGGCTCAGGGCAGCTCTGCCCTTGGCGAGTGCCCGCGTGCGCAGGGACATTCGGTGCTCGTGAGCACACACTCAAAGCCCCTCTGTTTTCCTGTGCAGTTCAGCACCGTGCCTGGAGCTTATGGAGTTAAACAGTGAACAGCACCGCTAATTACTATGTACTGCTAACCTCAGTTGCTGGTTCATTTTGAGACCCTTTAAAATATGAACTGTGTATTTTACCCCTATGCACTCTCTTAATGATTTGTTTTTTTTAGACTGAAATCACTTCCAGCCATCAGTTATACTCGCGGTCTCTACACATGCACTTCTCCAAGCACAAATATTTCTTTTTCCTATTGGTCTGCCAGCCCCTGTCAGAGCAAATTTCACTTTAAACTAAATGCTATGATACTTAAAACCTCTTGGATTACTCAGGCTGCTAGTGTGATCTATGACCTTCCCCAAATGACAGCTGAACTTTCCAATTTGCTTGTACTGCTGGGGAAGTGAAGAACACATGCTGAAGAGGAAAACATTCCTCATGCGCACGAGTGAGGAGAGATTTCTTAGCAGCTTCGCTTATTGATACTTGCTCTGATTCATAACATCAACATTGATACGCCCAGCTGAAGTCCTCGGTGCCCTGGCAGCATTTAAAACATGAAGGCAGGAAATGCCAGCGGGGGTCCCGCTGTGCCCAGGACTCCCTGCCCTCCTCTCCTTGCCTCCCTCCAGCCTCCATGGCCCCAGAGGGGACGGGTTTCGGGGTGAGGCAGGAGGACACGCGCACGCAGGCAGGTGCCGGCGCTGCTCTGCGCGAGGCCGATCCCACCTGCCTATGGGCAGAGCCGCTTTCCCTTCGCTTTCGTGATGAGGGAGGCACCTGGGCCTGCCCATGCCAGTGTTCGCACCGTTAGTGCTGCTGGTGCTGACAGGCTGCTCTAACGCGGGTAGCTAATTCCTCGGGCATAAGCAGCTCCCAGGTCACAGGGAAAATTCTTGCTCTAAACTAAGCCCTTTAAGTCCATCTGGAAACCTACAGAGGGAACGCTGGGACTCCAAGCGAGCCCTGGAACACAACGACGAGAGTCCCGTCACAAAGGAAAGGTGGTAACTGCATGAGCAGCAGCGGCTCTGGAAAGCAGGCTTCAGCCTAGGGGAGCAGCCCCCAGCTCCACCATCCATGTTCAGCCTGGGGGTTTCATGGCTGGAACCCCAAATTAAAGCACCCTGCAGGCACTGTCCCTGGGAAGGAAGGACAAGGTGAGTGTCACTTGGCGCACGCACTTGGCTTCCAGCAGAGCTGAGCTCGGCTGGTCCTGGACCCGTCCTAACCCCCTGCCAGTCCTCCCTCCTTACTCTGCATCTATGAAGCTCAGAGCAGCTCATTTCTGAGAGGCTCTCAGCTACTGAAGGGGGATGCAAGTTTTAAAGGGTCTCCACGTAGGAGTGAGTATTCATTTCTCACTAGCTTCTCTGATCTCGATAAGACCAAGCAGATGCTACTTACAGCACTGAGCTCGTGGGCAACCCTACCAACTCTTACAGATTTAATTTGAGTTCTCCACACACTCCACAGAGCTGCCAATTTAGGCCTTAGGCCTAGCTACACAGCTGCTGTTTGCACCCAAGGAGCCTCTTCCTGCATCCACTGACCACACCAGGGACTTCAAAAACCTCCTCCCCTGCTGGGGAGCAGAAGGTTCTTCAGGATCCTCCAGAAAGGCTGACTTTGGTGGGGTCCATAGCAAGCCCTCAGCCTCTGCCATGCACCTTGTATGACTGTTCTTGACAAAACAGCTCTTTGTTGTTGGGGTATGACCGACCTCAGCCCTCTGACAGGCATCCAGAATTTGGTGCTGACGTCCCTGGCGTCCTTTCTTGTGAATCTTACTAATGGCACAGTTACCACCCTACCCTCTCCTTCTCAACGCTCACGCCAGAAACTCCCGTAATTTATAATGCTGTATCAAGTTCCTGTAGAGCAGAGAGAATAAATTATGTTCAAATGAACGCTGAAAGCTATATTTTTTCCCCCCATCAGGAGGTACATAAGCCACAGAAACACAGCACCGGTCTCTGTAATCTAGAGACAAGTACAGCCTTATAACCTGTACAACTGAGAGGCAGCTTGTTGTTTACAACGCTTGTCAACAGGAGACAGTGGACTTCGCCAATATTAAGAATATGTGGTCCTTCTCCCCACTCTATGGCTCCCATAAAAATAAATAATAATAAAAAAGTGCTGATGAAAGCCTCTGATTTCTTGCACTGTCTCCAAGCAGGCAGCAGTTGGGGTGGTGGAAGCTGATCCCCTGCAGGCCCCAGGCAGCCAACACTGAGGAGGGCTCAGAGCAGCGGCTGCACAAACCAGAGCCCGTGGCACTTCTGCTGTTCCCCACAACCCAGCGCCGGGGGGGAAGCAGCCATAGCAGAGAGGGGGCGTCAGCAAACAGATCGGAGCACATCGCTTTTCCCTGCCGCTTAGTGGCTGCTGTTTGAAAAGACTCTCCTAGTGACTCCTCTGTGTCAGGTACTTACCTTCCCCAGCCCTGAATTTACTGCCCTTCAGCATAACTGTGCAAAACATAGGATAAGGAACAAGGGCATAAAACTGAACAGCTTAAAAAAAAAGTTTCATTATATGTCCTGTAACTGTAGATTCTCTTGCTCTTGGTAATGACGTTAATCTGCAAACCACAAGTCACTTAAATTATGTCTCTCACAGTTCCACTTTTTCTCCCCTATATATGAAGCTCCCCTTCCCTCCCCCCCCCCACTGTTTATCCCTCCTTCTCAAGTGGGAGGGGAGCTTTGTGGCTCATGGCCTGGGCCTTGCACACTACATCAAATACCATGTCTGCCTCTAGCATTCAGTGCTGAGCTTCCTTACACAGCCACACCGTATCTGCTCACACGATGGGAAACGTCAGCGTGAACCTGTTCAACCCTTATTTAGCTCCCCCACGCGCTATGATACAGCTTTTATAGCTGTGATCACGTCTCCCCCTTACACATGATCCTCGTTCCCTCAGCGCACTCAATAACCCAAGTTTCCAGTTGCTTCTGGACTTGATGCCCAGAGGTATCACAGCACAATACTGCTGGTTCTGCCATTTAATTATAAACAAATGCAAAGTCCAGCAGATGCAGAGAAATGAGCACTGGGTCTTCTGTGTCAGGGTCAGGCCATGCATCAAGCAACAGGCATGCCACAATTCATCGGTGGGAAAGCAGCACTGGAAAAAGAAAATGTTTCCCAACTGAACAGTAGGGGAGCTGAACTGGGTTAAAACTGGCCTTGCTGAGCCCAATTCAGGCAGAGCTTTGCTTGGAAGCAGTGCAGCTTGTCACGACAGCTCTGAGAAAGCAGCCGGTGCTCTGTTACCTGCTCTGAGCTGGGCAGGTTGCTCCTTTTACCACGACCTTGGTTTCCCAGAGGGTTGAGGAAGACAAAAACTGACTTGTCTTTGTAAGCCCAGCAGAGACATCTCCTGCGCTGCTGGCTCAACAGCTGGCCAACAGCACTGATTAGATGTACCCATTTCTAGAAAATTAATTAAACCTAAAACAAATGAAAGAGCCCGGAGAAACAGGCATTAAAAAAGCAAAGGAGTTATCCTTGCCTCCCCACCCTGTCCTTGGCCAGGCCAAAGGATTTGCACCACTCCATAAAGTGAAGTGGAGATCACCTTAAGCTAGTGATGCGGCTGCTCTGGGAGGGTTTTGGGCACCTCTCACTGCGCTGCACCAAGAGAGGCTCCTGCAGCAGCCCGAGCAGGAAAGATCCCAACGTGGCAACGTGGCACTGGGGGCATTGGCCCTCTCGGCTCAGCGTCTGCTCCGCATCGTGCGCGGGCAGCGGTCACGGGAGCGCACACAGCAACACGGGGACCTTGACAGTACTGAGGAACCAACTGCAAAGATTTTAGTATAAACCAGAAAGGACCAAGCCTCAGCGTCTTTTTTTCTTTAACATTGGATATGTTAGGGAATGAGCCAGATAAAAATACAGTCATCAACCATTTTCTTGGAGATGCGTATCTCTGAATAGCATTATTAAGCAAAAACTTCAACTTTAATTAAATGAAAGAAAAATAAAATGTTTCCAGGCCAAAGGTTGGGCAGGGAGCCTTGGAAAAAAAAATAAATAAACTTTAAAAGCTCAAGACCCAGAAGGCAAATAAACTCCCTACATTTATTTACTTATTTTTTTTTTTTTTTTAAATCCTCCATTTTAAGAAAAAGTGAAGCTCAGCATCACATTTTAGTGACTGAAGTTGATAAACATGGAGATTGAGAGTCAATTTTAAAATCAGAGCAATTCCAACTATTTGGCAAAATAAATAAATTTGGCCCTTTTAGTTAATTTTATATTTGGGACCAGTTTACAGCACATGCTCAATTCAGACAATAACCTTAAGAAATATCCCATGAAATACAGGACTTTAAAATGCTGCTCATGGTGGGTTTAATTTTGAACCCTGCGAGCGTGCTTATCCATAGCACACAAAACACCCCCAGTTTATTACAGTTTTAAATCTTTCTTCCAGGTCTGGCCTCGCAACCACTTGTCTTGATAAAATAGGTCACTTGAAAAAAAGGAAAGCTCAATAAAATGAATTACAAAAACAACAAGATTAAACCGATTGTGCTGTTTTTGTACAGTGCAGCTGAATTCTGCAAATATGCTGCTGGCTGTGGTTTGGCATTTAACAGCATGTGATCAGTGAGAAGGAGGAAATTTTATTCTCATTAACTGTTGCAGATTTACTGCAGTGAAAAAGGGCTATGTAACCTGAGAAGTGACAGAATGGAAAGATCAAAGCATCAGTCTGGAAACTAAATAAACCTTCTGGCTACTTCCTGCAAGGAAAATTCACTCTGGCAATGTAAAACAGAGTCCAGTTAAAAACTACTCTCAGTTTTATGAGCTGTCACAGCAGCTTGAGTGGTTTGGACCAGTCAAGTTTAGAACATTATATTTCCTTGTTTTTGTCTCAGATACTTCTGTAAGCATTTTTATAGTTTCTTTTTCTTTCTTTCCCTTTTTTTCTTTCTTTTTTTTTTTTTCCCTTTTTTTTTTTCTTTTTTTTTTTTTTTAAAAAAGAAAAATTAAAATTCTTTTCTTTCAGTTGAAATCGAGAAGGTCACAGCTAAACTCATTAAAAACAGGCAGGTCTTCATTTGCACATTCCATTCCCATTTACTGCATTTTAATATTTTACTTTGAGATTTATAAGCAATGTACATTTGCTTTAATAACTCTTCCGCATTCTGTTCACTTATTGTTTAATATAAGTGCAAATCAGTTTACAGAGCCCAGATGGCTTGTAACTGGGGAGCCAGTCTATTCCTGGTAGCACATCTGGAGGGACTAAGAGCAGCAGACAGAACGTGGGAATTAATTAATGTTACATTTCAAAAGAGGCAGACCCAGGTTTGGGGGCTTTTGGGTAGGACATTCCGAAGGACTTGAGCTAACTGCTACAGCAGTTTGGTATTCTTTTAAATTCTTAATAGCCACCTAAACCATGTTGGTTAAACTAAGCCAAAACTGCAGGTGGAATAGAATAAAATAAAAAGCAACTGAAAAATATAAAAGAAATGATTGCAAGTGAAACAGCCCCAATACCCTGTGTTCCAAAAGAACTGAAGTGATTAAAACTTCAATGCTAATTCTCTTCCCAAATGACATTTGCACATTGCTAAAAAAAATAAAAAATAAAAAAAAATAAAACCAACCAAACAAAAACAAACAAACACTTTAAAATATTTCCAGCCACCCTATTTCACCCATTCACATACTGGTGTAATTGTTGAGGGCAATTAGAGTGCCCTATGGTGAATGACCCTTGGGGAGAAGGGACCACACAGCACCGGGCTGTCGTGCCTTGATCGGGGAGGGCAGCCCTTCTCTTCCTCTGGTGTCCTACCCTCTCGGGCTCTTTGGGACAAGAATCTCATTTTCAAATTTGTTCCCATATTACAACTCCATTAAAAAAAGATATCAACAATTTCACGCCATTTGCTTCTCACCAAAACAGCCTCTACTACTAAACTCATGTCCTCCAACTCAGCTGATCTGTGCTTGCTAGCAAAGCAAAGTGTCTCTACACCAGGACACAAGTGTTCTTCCCAGATCAAAATTTATTTATTTGCCCCCCCCGGGGATGGTCTTTGCACCCACTTTGCTGGGCTGCTAACCCGACCACTTCCCTTGTCTTCATTCCTGTCTTGCTTTGTTTTCCCATTCCTAAATTTTGTTCACGTTCACATTTGCTTTCTTTTTTTCTTCTGGAAACATAAGACAAGAGTACTATAATAGTGACTAATTAGTGACTAATCAAGGTATCTGTTTGCTACAAGCAAATAATCAGTAAATGTTGCACTGTGCAAACAGTGAATTTTATCCTTGTCTATTACGTCAAGCCAATATAGAGTTGAATGAGAAAGAGTGAAAACCTCCTGGCTATATTCACTTTGGTTTCATAAAAAATAAACTTGTAGGCAACAGAATATGATAACAAAAATTCAACTTTGCTACCACTAACAGCATTTTTGCGCGATAGAAAACAACAAAAAAAATCCAGTAACTTCACTGATTCTGGGCCTCTCTTGAAGGCCTTTTCAAATTCGTTTCGGTGGGATTTACAATTTGCTAATACTGACGTGTGATAAACTAATAAAATCTGCCTACAAGGTTACAGGCCCAATTTACTAATAAAACCTAATTTAATTCTCATGGGAAATGCAAATTAAACAGTGTTCAAATGGCAGAAGCTGAGTACAACCCTGCTGAACACACTGCAAAGCAAAAAAAGGTGCTTTTTAAAATTAAGTTTATAGAAAAGAAAAAAGTAATTCACAGAACTGAGACAAACATCACTTTGGTAAAGTGTTTGAAAGTAAAAGTCATTTTAATAATAAGCTGCACTCTACCAGCATTTCTTTGCATTAATTATAAGATTTAAACCCCATTACACGCTCATGTCCGAGCATTACTGCCTGTGTTACCCACCAAGACGTGGGTATCTTCACTTCTGCTCTGGCTCAGAGCCCTCCTCTGCTTGCTTGTCTACGCTAACCTTTCCAAGAGCCACAAAACAGGCAGTTTCTTGTGCTACTACTGCCCGTGCACACTTGCCTGGGGCAGCTCACTCGCACGCTGCTTCTCTTTCAGAGGCTGCTTTGTGTAAATGTAACCACAGACGAAGATCTACAGGGGACGCAGGAGTGCACGAGGATAATGATCCTCAGCTGGGTGCCCAAGCAGAGAGGCCCGAGGTTGCTCTTGCCCTTCAGAGGGGAATCTTAGCCATGGCAGACATTGCACACACAGAGCTTTGGCAGAGGAAGCCAAGTCACAGCAATAGTCAGAAGAGCCTGTGCTCCTCCAGGACCTCTTACCACACAGTCAGTCACTGCAGCCCACACCAGGGCTCTCCTCAATGCAGCAGAGAACTCCGTCAGGGTGCCCAGACTCCCCCCAAATAGGCACAGTGGCACTGAAGGAGAAGTGCATTTGCACCAGCTCCAGCATTCCTAACGACCCGTCTTCCTAAAGCTACACATAAAGCAAACTGGAGAACCCCGATTAAGTTGTTTACCATAAACTGGCTTTTCCACATAATACATCATCATGTAGGTATAGCAGGAAAAGGTTAAAAAGTGATCTTTTTCCCCAAAGGAAAGAGATGTCTTGTAGAAATCTCTATTATGAGATATTTGGTCATCATTATTCTGCCTTGTGTCTTATGAAAGTAATTAATCTCTATTAAGCCATTAAAAGCTGATAAATGACCGTAGATATGCTTAAAAGCAGTTTTCTCTCCCTTGCAGCTCAGACACTAAGCTGTCATCACATTAGCCAGAGGTGAGGAAGTTTTTGTTTGCTATAATCATAAAACTTTCACTCTATATTAAGACTTATCAGAACCAGGAACTCTGATAGATTTTAATAACAGATGAAAATTTCAAATCCGTGCCTAATGCCCATATGTTTCTGAAAGACAATATGATGATTCAAAGCTGGTAAGCTAATCAGAAAAGTCTTTTCCTAGCCAATGCAAAACCTGGATACAAGCTGTCAAAACAACCTCCTCAGTCACATATTTTCAGCTGAATGGAAAACATACCTTAGGATGTGCAGCCATTCTGATCTGAACATTTGAGGAAAATGAGAGATGCTGTTCACGTATTTTATTAGCGCTTCTGTGTGTACTCTAAAGTATCTTTATGCATGTCATGCACAGCAATACAACTGCATTAAGAGATGGAGTTTAGAAATAAAAGAGCTTTCATCTGAAGCTGCCAAACTCTCAAACTGTATTACCTAAAAAGAATCATTTCTACTTCCAAAGGGTGGTAATATTACAAAAATGTCAACTTCCCAGGTGTTATCCTGCATGCCACTTCTCCTTGATGCTGACAAAAACTGGAAAGGACAATCCCTGCTCGCTTCAGGCTATGGCCAGAGAAGCATGCAAGCACAGGTACTGCCAAGGAAGTATTCTAATTTCAGGCCTAGACACTCTTAAAATTATCTTCAAAGTTATTACATACTTTTTGATGCAGGAAAATCAATTCGGTTGTGGCCTTTGAAAACAATCCTGATAGACCCATTTCTTCAGCTCCAAAAGAGAAGCTTGGTGATCATGACCCATTAAGCCCTGGTAATGAGTCCCTTTATAAAGGCACTGGGGATACCAACACCAGCTCAACAGCAGCTCAGCTTCTTAGCTACCTGCAGGCACTAAAAGGGTGAGCGAGTCTGTCCTACTTGCAATTTCTGTAGACTCTCCTGGAGGCAAGAGCTTCATCTTTCCATCCTGATTCAGTCTGAGCATGTTGCTGGGATAGGAAATAATAATCTCAGAAATTAAACAGTTGGCATATCCTAAGACTTTCTTATAAGGCTGCAGAAAGGAGAAGAAAGTATTAGCTTCTTGCAAGCTGGCTGGAAAAAGTAAAGTTACAGTTGTCACCTACCTCCAATTTCACAGGGTGGTCTGAAATGGCAGAACAGTCTCCTTCCCAGCTCACCCCACTGCTAAACAAACAACTGTTCCCATTATAGAACAATAAAACTTAACATAGAAGACCAAGAACAGCAAACGTAGGTGGAAGAAATAGAAGCATACCAAATAAAAAGCTAAAAGTGTAACAAATGGAAAGACTAAGAAATATACAGCTACTTAGTATTAGACCATCCCTCTTTGAACTCACAGAAAAGTCAGTATTAACTAATTAGCTATTTGTATGTGCAAATCATAACTTAGCTTCAGTGAAAAGTTTGGGAAAACATATCCAAATATTAATAATAGAAAAATGAAACATTTTTATAGCAAAAATCTTGATTTATTAAAAGCTGGAATTGGTTAAAAATAAATCCTTGACATAAGGTTCTTGTTAGCTTTAAAATGTAAGCATAAAAATACCCTAGAATTATGTTTTGGTATGGATGAAATGTACACTATATAACACATAAAAAGAGTCTTGACTTGCTGCTATTATTTTTAATTAGGCTCTCTAGCACGTATGGTTTTACCTTCTAACACCAATTCAAATTTGGGAAAAGGGAGGGTTTGACTCTCCACACTCATGGGACTGGCAATTCCATGGCTCATGCCTTGGAGCACTAATGCATTTTACATTAGCTCTGAGCATCAGGAAATCCTGGCTTCTGGCGCCAAGGAGTTCAGAACGATAATGACACACATCTGAACACCGGGATTCGCCGCCCCACTGCCAGTATCTATTCTATCAAACAATCCAGTCCTCTTACATTACAAATAGGACAGACATTTGCAACAGTCCATGCTGTTTCCAATTAGTCTGAGTGTCTGGACTGCAGATAATTTGCAATCATATTGGAAAAAGCCTTCCTGGAAAACCAGATTCTAATGAGAATTTTTAATACTTACAGGGGCTATCAACAATGGCAACGACCAAGTTTGCAGTTCACCAAGTCACAGCTTGGGTCTGCCCTGGTCATTGACGTTGGCCTCTAAAACACCTTAAGACATTACAAAGAAATACTAAAAAACATTTATTTTAGCTAAAAATATACTAAATTTATTTTATCACCTATTCTGGCTGGGAAGTCAGACTAAGCAGCATCTTACAAACAAAGACCTTGGACAAAGGCTTGAAATTCAAGGTTCAGTGACCTATTTCTGCCCAAGGACACCAGATTTTCCGCAACTAAAAGACTGCTTGAAAATCAGGAAGATCTTGACTGGGGCTTCCTTTGGTTTACTGAAAACTCCATCTACACTCTATCCTTCCCACAGCAACAGTGGGGGCAAAGACTTAAATCTTCTTCTCAAGGAGACACATATTTTAATTTTTTTTTTTTGAAGAATTTTGTTATTTTAATTTGTCCTTATAAATGCTGCCACCATTCTATCTCTGCCTAATGATCAGCTTTTTGATGCATTACAGGCAGAAAATCTGTAACAAAGAAATCAATGTCACCATCCACCACCCCTTAACAGCTACAAGGAGCCAAAGTGAAGGATTTTTTTTTTCCTTGCTTCAGCTGTACATAGAGCCACTCATATTTCACAAATGCTGAATAAAGTTACAAGTGGTGAAAGGGTTACTACTTGCAAAATAAACAACTTCAACCACAGTGCCGTGCATGTCCAGATAACATTCTATTAAAGCAAATTCAGTACTCTGATCGTAACGTGTTGGAAAAATTTCTTACTTTGTGCATACAGTAACACGCTCTATAAAAGGCATCTTCCAAACTCTACAGAAACTGCAAAAGAAAAGGACCCTCCTTCTTCGAAATGAAGACTGTTCTATTTTGAACTCGTGGGGGAGCCCTACTCGGCAATCCAAGTTATCAACATGTAAAAAGTCAAGGTCATAGACCAGAGTGGCAATTCAGAGAAACATCTTCTAAAAGGCCATAACAGAGAGATCTTCTGCTCATCTAGCATATTTTCAAAGTAAATGCCAGTGGTAATTAAGGTGGGAATGAGAACTGGAAGGCTTAGTATAAGAGGGAAAATAAGACTTCGGAAACAGTTTAGATTTAGGCAGCCGAGAAACTTATTTTTAACAACTTAAGAATGCTGGAAAAAAAATTCTCCTAGGTAATTAGGATCTCAAGCATCTCTCTAGATTTTTCCCAACAATGATGTCGGAATAATATTTGAATAATTGTCATAACATGTCATCAGCTGTGTTCTAGTTTTATTTTACAGCTTTTAGAAAGCTAGTATGAATTACAACATGCACGCTAATGTGCTAAAAGAAATGTGTAATTCTAAAGACAGACTAGGTTTTCTAATGCGATGAAAAATGATTATTTCTTTCGCATATGATTCCCATAAAGCTGCTTTTCCAGGATAAGTCATTCCCCCTACTATGCATTTAGGACATAATCCTACTTAAAATTATAGAAGGCAAACATAGCTAAGAACAGAAATTAAGCCCTATAGAGAACCCTGAATTAGTCATTTTCTCATTATTTACATTCCTTTCAACCAGGAATTTACCTGCTGGAGAAGGGATGCTGCCCAACGAGGTCTCCATTCTGAAGATGATAATCACTGAAGAACTCGGGACTCACTGCTCCATCAGGGGCTATTAAGCCATCTATAAAAACAAGAAAGACACAGGGACCGGGTGAAGGAGCACGATGTTAGGACAAGTAGGCAACAGTCATGTTTTGCCTTTGGAATTAATTGCAATCTGCAACACTCACTTCTAGGAGAAACAACAAGTAATAATAACAGTGGAAAAAAATGCCTGGAATATTATGTTGGTACTCATCTTGCTTGTCCCATCAAAAAAGCGTGCCGAAAAAGAAGTAATGCACCAGGTCAAATGTGAATATAGGCAGAATAGGGGTAAAGACAAAGAAATATCTTATTTCCTCAGGCCTTCACCACTAAATTTTAAAAGGAGTTGAATAAAAAAGGAGGACAACTTCAAAAACATCTCCTTTGTAACATGGAAGTTGGGGCTGGAAGGGACCTCTGGAGCTCTTTGGGTCCAAACCTCCTGCCCTAGCAGGTCACCTAGAGCAGGGTGCCCACAACCTCATTCAGCTGAATTTGAGCATCTTCAAGAATGGTGCTCCACAATTTCTCCAGGCAACCAGCATCAGTTTTCAGCCATTCTCACAGTAAAGAACTGTTTTCTTGTGTTCAGAGTGAATTTTCTGCATCAGTTTGTGCCTATTGCCTCTTGTCCTGTCACTGGGCACCACTGAGAAGAGTCTGAAAATATTCTTTACAACCTCCCGTCAGATAATATGTACATTGATAAAGTCCTCCCTGAGCTGCTGCTTCTCCAGATTAAACAGTCCCAGCACTCTCAACCATTGCTCATACTGAAGATGCTCCAGTCCCTTGAATAACTTTGGTGGCCCTTTGCTGGATTTCCTCCAGTAAATCCATCCTGTCGTGTATGGAGGAGCTCAGAAGTGGGCCCAGTGCTCCAGCTGCAGCCTCACTAGTGGGAAGCAGGGGAAAGGATCATATCTTTCATCCTGCTGTGAATGCTCTCCTTAATGCAGCTCAGGATACTAATGGCCTCCTTTTCTGCAAGGGCACAGGGTTGGTTCAGGGTCTGGTTGTCTGCAAGAACCCTCAGCTTCTTCTCTACAAAAATGCTCTCCAGTACCAGTTCATGAGATTTACTCCCACACTTCTAGGTGTACGACCTTGTATTTGCCTTTACTGAACTTCAGGAGCTTCCTCTCAGCAAAAAGGGCTTTGTTTACGATGTGCTCACATGGACACAATTACAATTTTCTGATTTTTCTTTTCTATAAAACCACCACCAACATGACTCATACATTCGTAAAGCCAGCAGTATTCCTGAAAGACTTCAGAGCTCCTCTTTCCTTTATAAATAAGAGGAGGAAATCAGGGTCTAACGTTTTGCCTCAGATCAGAGTAAATCCAGAGTGTCTTTGAAGTCAAGTCAGTGAATGAGAACTCAACTTAACTCTTCCATGTTCTCATTCCCAGAATACATTTCTTGTTCATACTAGGGGCAACGGTTCTTACCTGGTAACTAGTATTAGGCTCCAATTAGATAAAATGAGCTACTTCATTAATACAGACCATACCTCAGTTGGTCTCTGTTACTGTATAAACAGTAATGTTTATATACTGTATAAAAAGAAACTGGACTTACCATGCAGAAAATACTCTAATAAAAATAAACAGATACATGCTGACTCATTTTAATAGTTTAACAGAGGATAGAGAAAGATTCCTAATGACTAGGAAGTAACAAATGCCATTCCACTTTAAAGAAAAAGAGATAAGATCCAGGGAATCACAGGCCACTTAGCTTAACCTCTGTGGTTTCCAAACTACTAAAACTGCCCGTGCAGGAAGCAGTGGAAAGTTACTTACAGACACAGGGACTTAAAGACGACGAGCCAGGCATTCAAACAGATCTCCCTGTGCTTTATGAATCTACCTGATGCTTTTTGAAGATAATATAGTGACAAATGATAAAAGGAATAGAATTGACACGTCTAGATTTCTAATAGACATTTGATGAGGTGCTACAGAGATTCATTTAGAAGATAATTCCTCATGGGAAAGTGACTGAACATAGTGCAATAGACTGTAAATGAAAAAGGCCAGCCATGATCAGGCTGCATTTTAGCAACACAAATAGTTGTACGTGGCTATATTCTAACTGCATACACATGTACACACACAACTGTACACACACTCTGTGAAAGAGCTTCACTTTATGAACAAGCTTCTGGCACAGTCTATACTATTGTCTTTTAGCCTGAGAAGGAGAGTTGAAACAGATATTATTAACACTTGTAGCACATTTACTTATTTCTTCACCTATCCTGTATTTTACACATACACACACAGGAGATGGAGCATAGGCATTTCTATACTTGTGGTATTTCACACTGAAATTTATCTAATTAAGTACCAATGTATTTTGCAGTTAGGTTTGCTTAGAATTAATCTGAAAGCAGAGACGCTTAAAAATATCATCTCAATGCTAACTCTGAGACTAGAGCCATGGCTACTTAAAGTGTCTTCAATCAAGAGTGCTAACATTCAAACCATAACACTCAGAGTTATGGCTTGCATGAATTTATAGGAAACTGAAAGCACATGGCTAACATCAGCTACATATTATATGATTAGAGCTAAAGGACATCTGTTGTTATGTACACTTCAACATAAATTAGGGTTATGTATTTTCAGAGCAAGGGAGGCACTGAACTCGTGAAGGTAAGTTCAGAGATTCTATCAAGTGTTTGGAGCAGGCTTAAATTATTTTGCAAGAGAGATTTTGGTTTATCAGGGCAATGAGAGGTGACTTGTGCATCAGATATCGGACTAAGATATGCTCCGTCCTTGAGAGATCCAGATGCCTGTTCCAGTTGGTACAATAACACACAGCCTTTTCAAAGGAATATCATGTACCCTCCAGCTGCACCTTTCACCTGTATAAAGCTAGTGGAGTTCAGAAGCACACCATCACAGGCACTTGTTGGAAGAAATCTGAAAAGCAAATCTGCATTTTGAATATAACCACTTATTCTTATAAGTCCACAACAAAAGTGCTTTTCAAACATCTGCAGAACATATCACTGGATTTCTGCCTCTCCTTCCCTGGTCAAATATCAATTCCAACACAAAAATCTTTGTTCAAATAGCATTAAGCCTGTAACACAAATGATTAAAAGCCAGGAAATTCAGTGTTACTAGTGAAACTCCCTCTCTAGTTCACACTGCTGGGAAAAGAAATGGCCAGTGAAATAAGCAAGGGTTTATGACTCAGACCTGGGAAGCGGACACTACAGAGGGTCTGCTTTCATGTCTTCAACTAAGGAAGTCCAAAAGAGACTTGAAATAGTAAGAGCCCCCAGAACTGCACTATACTTGGCTCACAGCACTAACCTTGCAGGTCTAGTAGAATAAGATAAAGCTAGAGGATTCAAAGGGGAAAAATCTACCTGTAAGAAGGTGTGTTGATATAGGTGAGTACATGAATAGGAATCCTTACGTTCTGATATACTTTGAGAATAACTGTAGAAATGCTACTGAGGGCTTGTAGACTTTTTTTTTTCTCCTCTTAGCAACTGCAGATAAAGTTTATGGGTTTCAGTGGATTTGTTTTGCTTAGTACTATTCCTGCAAACTCATCCAGAGACAGTTTTGTGACTCATGCTGCATAGCAAAGGATTGGACACTTATATGGAAAATAAAAGAAAGACTCAAAATCAGCTATTAAGGGGGGGGGGGGGGGGGGGGGGGTTGGAAAGTGTATGTGCACATAGTCCTCCAGTTTGGAAAGGATATAAAACCACAAGTTTGAGAGTACAAGCCAACACCTAGTTATTAAAAGTTATGCAGACATTTATCCAGTGGACAAATTATTTCATGATTGTCTCCTGTAAGGTTTTTTGAACCTTCCTCTGAAACAGCTGGCAAGAACAAGCACTGGAGAGAGGATACTAGATATATTGCTGCCTAAATCCAGTATGACAATTTCATTTTCTTAGTAACTACAAAATCTTTACCAAACATTCAAGACAGCAGATTCGACTTGAAGTACTCCAGAAACTGAACTGTGCAGAACTGCATCACTATGAGCTATCAATAGCAGGAAAAAAATGGCCACGTGAAACATCTTTTTCCTTTAAATATAAATACAAAAGGGTTAAGTCTCAGAAAGGAACGTGATTTCTCTTAATAATCACTCTTTCTAAATTAAATTTTTAACAGTAATAAAATGACTGCAAAATTATAAACACAGATTCACGAAAAGTCACATCATCCTCTGCTATAAAAAATTCATTGTGGAACCAACACATAAGGCAGAACAGAATTCAGCACAAAGCTGTACTGTGAAGTTTACAGGGATGAGAAAAGGTCTGTGTTTGCTAAGCAAACAAACTATAGACATAAGTAGGTGAGGGCCAGCTTTAGTCAGCTGGTAATCACGATCAGCTAGCTGTCTGAGACAGAGCTATTCACATTTCTAGAGATCTGTGATACTCCATAAGGTCATGCATATACTGTACCAAGCATTCAGTAATATCCTAACAAGGACAGTCTCCCACTGGTGCAGAGTTTCAGCTGTCCCACTACTTTGATTCTGAAGGTGATTTCAACGTCCACAGATCAAGTTCTGATTCCAAATACAAGCAGTTTGGGACAACCCCAGTTCCAAACACCAGCATATGCTGCCTCACCTGCATTATAGTAGAGGTCAGGTCTTTCCAGAATATCCCCTTCATGGATGTAGGGCTCCACGCGCTCGTCCCCATACAGATACTGCTCACTGTCATCCATCTGCCGACTCTCCACCATCTCCAACCACTGAGAGTTGTGCCAGCGAAATTTCTCACTCTGGATTTTTTTGGCCCATTCTTCATCATACTCCTGTTTAAAAAAAAAAAAAAAAAAAAAAAAAAAAACCAAAAAAACCACCACTAAGATTGTAGGAACAGGTATACACAAAACTGTTTGGTTTAAAAACATAAATGAGAGGAATTTCAGTGATTAAATGTGAACATTGACCAAATACCCCGAAAACCCTCATTAGAATACATTTCACTAGAACTAGTTACCAGAAAACATAACAAAAAAGGTTTTTGATAAAAATTAGCTATTTTTGATTTTGCTTCATAAACTCGAGTAAGACAGCACATCATCTACAACTTTAACATTCATAATAAAAGGGATAGAGGAATCAAAGAACCTAAAATCTTCTCCATGCTAAAGGAAACAGGGTAAGTTCAGGCCACTGAAGCAAAATAATGGTGCACATGAAGTTTCAGCCTGGATTGCAGCCTGACTGCCCTTTGGAGGAAGCAACAGAGTCCATGATCACTGCAATGAACTTTCCTAAATAGTCCTCACCCGTCTGCATCTCTCCCGTTCTCCAGTTCAAAGAGATTTTAAAATCCAAGGATTGTAAACATGAACTTTTCTACAAGATCTAGTTGAAGCATTTTAAGGTTAGAAGTTTTCAAAAATCAGTTTTACTTTAACCTGAAAGGGATGAAAAGCATTCACACAACCAGCTACAATAGCTTGGATGCAGGAGAGTGATTTGTTAAACTGCTTCAACTAGACATACAAAAGCAGATCTGTCTATAACCTAAGGTCAAAAAATAGCAGTGAAGACAGAATAACTTGGCTTAGTAGCTCAAGTCAAGCTTTAAAAACCTCTGTGGACTGAACATGAGCTTTTAGACTGACCTAATACTCAAATTGCCTTGTCTTCACTGCCATTAACCTGACATAGGTAACATTCTCTCCACCCTGTGCCTTTTCCATCCTCCTGACTGGTTGACAACACAAAAAACAGCTGGCTCAGTCATTCTAGTTTTGGGCTCTCTGACATCACTAATCAGTCTATCCTGAGCCCCCAAGATGTCATGGGGAATCATGTTGCATTCATCATGTAGCCACAGAGCCATTATTCTAGAGCAGGGAATTTTTAAACTTTGTTTTGCTTGGAGGAACAGCAAGTTTGTTTCTCTTGGCTTAAAACAGAAAGCAAACTCCCTTTTTGATAGGACACCCGTGAAAGCACCTGCAGATCTGGGGCTCTGATGCAGTCTATGCCATCATTTTGAATTTCTTACATTTCATTCTTAGATTCTGAGTTTTTTACATTTCACCTCTCGTTTGCATTAATTATTAATATGCATTAAAATTCTACATCATTTTGGCAGAGAAACAGTCCTGTGCAAATCCTGATCTCTCACATAACTTCAATGTGCAGAATCTATAGACTTTCCCCAATCTCTAGCAGCTACAACAAAAACTCCTAATTTCTTGCGGCAATGTAGCAATGTAATGTCCTTGGGGCGGGGAGGAATAAGAACCACCTTGTCCCACTTCTGCTTCTTATCTTTCCCCCATTTCCACTCTTGATTAAAAAGACAGAACAGAAATAGCACTGCAAAACAATAAATGTCCTGGAAAAGGCAAGCTCATTGCTGAGACTCATGAAGTGACATAAAAAAATGTAAGGGCACGACCTCCAGTGGTGACTTCTGACCACCATCCTTGAACCATCACTTTTGCTGTGTCTGCCAGAGCTAAGTGTGCACTATCTGTTCCATCAACCCTCAGCAGCTGGGAACTACTCTCAAGCTTTTTGAGAAATATCTTGTAACTGCCAGAGATCATTCTGCAGTCCTAGGAAAATTATTTCCAGAAATCATGACTGGGAAAAAGAAGGGGGGTGGAAGGGAGTACACCAAATTTAACAGAGAGCAAGTTAAAATAATCTGTAGGGAAGTTGAATCACTTTTATGTTATCTTGTTTGCTTTAAGAAGTCCATGGTTAAACTCCTAATTCATAGTTAGCAAAGCACATTATAGAAAATTTGAAAACTTCCCAAATTTGTAACCTTAAATGAATTTCACTGGCACAACACTGTTCCTCCATTCCATATTACTCCTGAACAGGCAAAACAAAGAAACCAAATTAAAGCAAGCTAGGGTAAAACAATTTTGGAAAACATACTAAGTCTTCCAACAATCTTGTTTGGAGCTATTAAAAGCTTTATTTATTTTTAATGGAGACATGTCTTCTTTAGGATGGAATTCCAGGAAAAGTGATAGTAGAAAATTGCTGAGAGGATGGAGATAAGAACAGCTTTGTTCCCTCCAGTCCTTCAAACCGTTAGGCCACCAGAGAAACGGGGAAGGAGGTGAGAAGGTGGTGGAGAGAACGTGCTTGTGCTCCGGCCCCACAGATAGCACGAGCTGAAGAACATGAAAGGAGGAATGTTGGAGGTTCGTTTTATTCTCCTTAGAGCTCCCTGACATCACCATTTTGAACATTCGGTTCCCATAAATCCAGGAGTGTCATGGAAGATGCATGGCTTGACTCCATGTGGAATGTGCCATCCTTTTTGAAGTTCTACTTCCAACTTCGTTTACTGCTGGACCCTTGAAACATTATGAAGCGTTAACTGGCTTATTATCAGAGCAGGTCTGTTCCCTATCAGAGGTCCCCTTTGTCACTGGCTTCCGTCACACCTTGTATCTGATTAACACACTATAGGATAACATAGAACTACACCGATCTGCTTTGTGTTTTCTCACAGCTGATGAAAAACAGATTTTCCTTTTCACTTTAATGTGGTTGCCCTTTAATTGGGTCTGTAATAGGGTTCATTTAATGCAATTCCTCATACTATACTAAAACTGCTATGCACTATGTTGAATGTTCATTATGCTTAAGGATAGAGCTAGCAAAGCGATGTGTCACATTCTTCATTATTTTAGTCATCCCTAAAACATACACTTTACATGAAAGGTTAATTAGTTACAGAAAGATTTATCTTGTCTAACTTTAGCTATCCAAAAGTTAGACACATAATTTGAGCTATGTGCCTCTGTTAAACAAGGGGAGAAGCAAATGGTACAAATCACTTTCTGCAAGTATGTGACACCCACCTTAGGACAAGTCCTATCAGAGCACAACTTAGTCACAGGCCAAAAGACCCTTCTACAATTTTCACCAGCACAATTCCCCATAACTTCTTAGCAGTCACTAAACATTTTGAGAGGAAATGAACGGCCCGTGGTACAACAGACACTGCTAGGTGTGTGCTCTACCCCACAAAACCCCTAGCACCAAAGTGGACTGATTTTAAATTTAACAATGCAGATGCTGATCATCTAAAATGGGTGCCAGCAGCACAGCCTGCAGTCCTAGCATCTTTTCTCCCTAGCTCCCTCTATTCAGAATTGTTAGACGATGACAGAAACATGATGACAGACATCACAGAAGTGGAGAGTCTTGGCAAGTAAAGGTTGAACTGTTTTCCCGTAGGCAGTATAGAACTTTTCATGGAATGAGGACAACAAGCTGGAGTCAAAGGTTATCTATTTTCCTAGTACAGTGCCTATCTAAATAAAGTGCACACCAAATCCCTGAGGTCTGCTCTTCCTTGATTCCAAGAGAGCTGGCCAACATCTTGCACAGCTGACCCCGAATCCCAAAGCACTGAGAGTTCACAGCACATTCCTGCGTACGTGGGATTCCCACATTCACAACATGGAGGATCAGCATCAGGGTACTTGGCTAGCAGAGCAAGATGTAAACCATTCATTAACGTGTACCTTTCAGTATGAGGCAAATTATATCTGCTTTTCAGTACAGCCAGCTGGGGCAAAGAATGAGAGCTAGAATCATGCCTTAAGCACAAGGCCCTTCCTGGGGCAATAAACATATGGACAATGCTGCAGCTATCTAGAAGACACTTTGCTTTTGCTTGAGAACCCCGAAGAACAGCCTGAACTAGCTGTATATTGATTCCAGGCTTTTAACCAAGCCATCCAACCCATCCAGGCTAGGTGTAGAACTTCTTACCTTCTAACTCCCTGCTTAGTGTCAAGACTCAGCACATGGCACGAAAGGAAACCATGCCCAAGTTATCAGCACAGATCTTTCTGCTGACAAAATGGATCTCTCACATGTACTAGTGCAAACCTGAGACTTTCCTGTACATACCATGTTAAAGCGACACATCTGTTTCAGTTCATCAGTGGGAGAGTCCAGCCAAGCTATATTAAACAATCATCACTAGTGTAACATTTCCATAATTTCTGTGACAATTACTTTTCTACAGAAAGCATATCTCCCCTAAGGTTTATACGGCATTTGATTTTCTTCAGTGGTATTTGAATCACACTGCATAGAGCTTATTGATGAGTGAAAGAAGCTTTTGTGTGCTTGAGGAAAAAAAAAATACTTTTAGTGTCAAACCTCTTTTCTCCAACATTTAATTTCTGATTTCCATCATCAGAGAAGCTAATAGTATCAGCATTTACATGGAACAAGATTGCAAACTTTTTAAATTCTTTGCTGTAGATTTAGCACTAATGAGAAGTCCCACTAGTCCTAGAAAATATCTATGTCTATTTGAACACCTCAGGAGGTACCAGCAGTACAAAATTACCATAGAGCCAAATGCCTCAGTGTTTACATGCCGCTTTACCTTAGCCTCTGATCTGAATGACAAAACACCTAAGAAAATCTGAGGATCTGATAACTTAACTCTGGTGTATAACAGGACAGAAAGCTACAGGACTGTGCACAGTATATATAAAAGTTCCCTGAGAGCAAGTTGCAATATGCATAGTTCAACAGAAGATGACAGTGTGAGCAGACAGGAGGAAAAGCATTTAAGCATTTAAAGATTTTTAAAATACCCCGAGTTTATAGCTAAATTTGGATATATGACTAACTATCATGATATGTACTGTAGATCCAAAAGACCTAGACATCTAGTGAATGCTAAAACACTGCTAATACAGTGGAATTCCATTTTGCCAACAGTCTGCCAAACACACTGGGATCAGGCATTAAAGAAAAGTTGAAAAAAGCTGCTGGGTAACAAGAGGCATTTGTTTGGAGAACTAGGAAATAATGAAAGCTTGGCGTACTTACGCAGTGTTATTAATAGTTCTTTTTCCCAGTTAAAAAGCATTCTTTAGAAAAATGTTTGTAACACGCAGTTAGCTTGTATGGATTTTCAAAGTATATATGCATTTTCTGAAAGAAACCTGGTACTCAGCCTACAATAATGACTGTCATTGTCTCATGAAAATTCATCTTTCACTTACGTGATTATGAAGTTGTTCATAAAAAATACTTCCACTCTTCAAGTGCAAATTATTGTTATCCAGTCACTATTGCCAAGTTATGTCATGCAAAGAGGTTTTTGAATGACACGAGGAGTCAAACCTACCGCTATAATATCCAGAGTGTTGTCGCAAACTTTGCGAATCTCGGCATTTTTATCATGCATCAGGTCTATAAGATATGCTGGAGCCTCTGGGAAGAAACAGTTAAGGATATAAATGCTAGTTTTACCACAGTCCCAGGTTCCTCCAACTGCAAGCTTCATCAAGAATTCCAGTGTGGAATTTTCCACAACATGTTAAGTTCAGCAACCTTTACCCTAGTCTCCCAATCCTTTTTTTTTTTTCTTCCCCTCTTTAAAAAGTAATTTACATTAAGACACCCAACTATTCTTCAACTGAAGAAAACTTGTGTCATTTTTAAAGAATGCAAACTCTGATTTGTCATCAGAAATCCATGCATGATATGCCTTTGGACTAACATATGTTTCCTAATAATTCATGTGGCATTCCTCTGTTGAGAAAGTTTCCTTTCTAATTCTCATGGAGTATTTTCTGTTAGTTTTCAATGCTTTTATCTCAAAAATATTCAAGATAGGTTCTGTTGTGCAAAGCATTGCATTATTACTAGCTCTGTTAATTTGAAAGAGAAATGTTATTTTTTTTTTCTTTAAGAGTTCAAACAGGAGACAATGAACAACATCCCAAACAGCTTCTCAGATATGCATCAGAGCTCAAAGCACTGAAGGACTTTAGGAGGTTGTTACTATGTAGTTAAGCAAACTACATAACTAATCTGTTATCCTTACTAGGGTCCTACACAACCTGTTCTTTGTTTCTGTAAAAGTTAATATTAATTTAAGGTTCACAGAGACAGCCATTATCTCCTACAAAATTTCTGGATCATCTGAATAAGCTCAACATCAGAAGTGTGAGTTACAAATATCAAAAAAAATCAGGTCTGTTGCATGTAGGAATTGGACATAACAGATTCAGTCTTCAAAAGCCAGATTTAAAAAACAGGAACAAAAATCCAGGTCTTGATAGTAGGGATGTCAAATAAAATGTAAAGAATAATTAGATGGGCACAGAATAAAGAAATTGTGTTTATGGTGTCTCAGGGCAAAGTTATCTTACAAACAGTTCAATGGACTTCAGACTATGCAACACATACATGTAATCATGCAATGCAGCAAAATATTTGTCTGTACAGTCTTTCTACAGGCCAATTTGATTATGATTTGCAAAATCAGAGTAATTCAGACTGGAAAGGAACATGAACTTCATGACCTGGAAAGGTCATGAAGTCCAATTTGCCCCTATTTCAAATCAAATTAACTTTTCCTCTGTAGTATTCATCTTGCAGATCTCTTCTGTACTTAAACTGCTTGCTTATTTTTCTTCAGTTGAAAAAGTCATTTACAAAGAAACTTCTGAGACCAAAGAGATTTATGCAAGAGAAACATGGGTCATGCATCAATGATAGCAAAAGAAGTACTAAAGTACACTTGAACTTTTCTAAAGATACGAGTCTCCTTAATGATGACATCTCTGGTGGCTTGGTGGAAGACCATCTGATAAAAGACATAAATGATCTGGCAAACAAACTCATCATCTTCTTGCTGGGCTGAAAGACAAAGAAGAGTTTCAGTTTTCAGATCTCACAAACAGAACCTCTTGTCATTTACAGAAACATCTAGATTTTACATGTCAGCTAGACACTTAAAGACTATACACGTGTGATTCATTTCCTGACAACACCAACTTGTCTTTTCCCCACTCCAACAAAACTGAAATACGACAGACTTCAGCCAGAAAGGTACAGACGTGGTAACATTAAACCAGCTAGACCACTAGCCACTGAGCCTTTATCAGTAATGCGATAATTGTTCCTCTTTTCATAAAGAAAACACCTTCCCCTATTTTGCAGGCAAGAAGAAATGGTGCAACTGAGTCTAAAAGCAGCTATATACAGCACCTCGACATCTCTGAAAAGTAAGGCCCAAAAATCAAAGTTCTCAACATACCATTTAGAAGTTCAATGAGTGCAGGAATGATTCCAGATTTGGCTAACAGAGCAGCACAAGAGTCATCCATAGAAACTGTCCCGATCATTATCACTACTTCCAAAACCAGGTCATCTTCTGCAGAACCTGGTAAGACAATACAACAGAAAACACTGTCCTTAGAAATGCTTAATCTTGTGGCAGTTGCACTTCATTTGTACATACACCTCAGGTTTTCAATATTATGTTCCTTAAAACAACTAAAAATATGAGTGGAAAACAGACTCTACTTTGAAAGACTAACCAAATTTTGTACAGACCTGGCTTTAGTTTATCCTTGAGGTATGGAACCAGTGTATACTCTTTAAGCACAAGCTCCCAGTCGAGATCAGGTAAAGTCAAATTTGCAAGTGTTCCCAGGCATTCAATCACAAATTCTTCTTCTTCATCATTTGATATTTGAGCTGCTAAATCACCAACATAATCCTGAAGAAAATATAGCAGCAGATAGATAGCAAATGTATTAGGTAGTTTTGAAGAACTTGTGTCATTATCAAATCAAAACTAGTTCTCAAAAAGAGAAGAGACTAGTAAGGTAGTTTCACTATCCTCTCATTCCTTTTGCTCTCAAGGGTTATGAATCATTTCTTCAGATCAAAAGGCATTGACTATACACCAACAAAGCTTATGAAAGCTGCTGGAAAACAAGAAGAATGAAGACTGGGAGCACCATACTGAATAACAGGAATGGTTTCTTCTTCTTAAAAACTGAGAAGTGACGATGAGGTTTTCAAGCACAGGGTTGCCATGAATTTTACTGACTAATGTCAGCATTGTTTTAAGCTGATTTAATATTCAATGCTCATTTTAATAGTACACTTGATTTCACAAATAGGATGCCCCTTTTCTGAAAACCAATAGGAATTCAGCTAACTGAATATTCTGCATTCAATAGAGTAATTTTACTTAGGAATTTAGTTCTAATGACAGTGCTGGACAATAAGCCCAAGACAAATTCTTTCAGAAGAGGGAACTTCAAATGTAAGCAGGTGTTAAGTGATACTTCTTAAAACAAATCTGAATACCTATTTATACAGAAAACTTGGTACAGTTAAAAATCCTTTATTTTGCCCTACCTCTAAGAAAATAAACATTTATAAGCTATTTTTGGAACAAGAACTTAACAGATTCAGCTGAAGATCCATTTCCCTACAGTAAGGGAACCAAAGCTTGATTTATCAACTGAAATAGCCTTATAGAACAACAGTACTTACAATAAACAAGCTTTTAGTTGGCCCGTCGTGTTGTGAAATATTCCTGATCATCTTCATTAACAACGGGTCCTTAAATTTCAGGGCCCGCTTCATTAACATTTTCAAACCATTTCCTGAAAACAAACAGCCACTTAATAAATATAGTAATATCTTAAAATATGTAAAGAAACCAGACAGTAATTATGCTTCCAAGTATTACTTAGAAAGAAACAAATCTGCTCTATTCTGTAACTTCTCTAAAACAGTTACTATATCCATATGTATCGGTGGTACACTTGCATTGTGATAGAACATCAGATAAATATCTAAACACTACAAGTGCAGATTATACCTCCAAAAAGTATAGCACACTATTCATTTCCATTATTAGGACAGTCTACAAACGATCTCAGCATAAGCTCTAAACTTTTTAAGCTCACAAATTGTCCCTACCTACCTTCACTCCATGACAGAATTACCAGCACACTATAGTGAGTAGAGAAGCACCACAGCTGTTGGACCTCTGCACTTCACTCCATGGAATATATCATTATGCTTTACAGCATTATTTACCAGTCACAAAGAATATAATGGAATGTATTATTACGAAAATATGTGTATAAAACCACATACATAGACTCAAAGTACTTGACTTGCCAGGACAAATCCTACTTTTATTTCAAAATGATCATCTTGCTGTTTTAATAAGTTCTAGTTTGATTTAAGCACACACACTTTTAATGCAAAATTGGACATCCTTGCTTCTTTTTTTATATGACTACACACAGAAATGTTAAGTGAAATTGCTGGCCACAGAATTCATTGATTGCTCTTGTCCCTTTTCAGTTTACATTCTAGTAATTTGTTAAAGAGGTTAACAGTGAAATTTTGAGTATGCACAGAAATAAGAGCTACTGAATAATAGCATGCAGTTTAAACTAACTATGAAAGTAATAAAACCTGAAGAGCAATGTAGAGAACTAAGGAGAGAGTAACTCTGAGCTACTGAACAAAAGAATATACCATTTATACCCCTATACCATATCCATACCGCATAACAAACCACTGGAACCTCCAAAAAGCCTTTTTTTCTTTTTAAAGAAAAGTTACAAGTATAGGTCATCATTGTGCTATTAGTTTCATTTTAGCAGCTGAAACATTAGCTAAAGAAAGATTTTAGAATAAGTAGAACAGTATCTTGATTTCTATATAGCCATAGTTTTCATGTCACCAGTGTGTTTTACAGAACTGCTTGCACATATCAGACGTGGGCAAGGGTGGCTACTCAGTGTCACTTCTGTCACCAAGACAAATTTGGGAGGGATGCGGTCATTTGCTGGCAATCGTTATTCAAATTAGTTCATGTGTATCTTAGAGTGCTGCCAGCCCCAAGGAAGCAGTGAACCTTAAGGACATTTACCTTCACAGATAAGTTGCACATTTCTTTTGTTAGCAGCAAGGTTAATACAGAAGGAAATAAGTTCCAAGTCAACTCGCTCATCAGGACACTCAAAGAGCATCTTCATTAACTGCCAAGAAACACAAGCAGTCACTCAATCTTTCCAAAGCTTTATAAGAGAAGCAATGCTATTATGTCAACTATAGTAAATTAAAAAAAAAAAGATTTTAAAAAATATTCAGCATTTCTACAGACAAGAAAACAAAACAGGTCAAGGTCACAAGATGTATGAGTCCACTATTTAGGGACACCAATATTTCTAACATGCAAAGGGGTGAATTTAAATAGAAACAAACTTAAGGGGCTCTGCTTGTTTTGAAAACTTGTTAAACTTAATACAGAAGAACTGCTAGTTCTGGAAAAGCCACATTAAAACCCAGTTCTTTAACAAAATAATGACACTATAAACAGATATGTAACTGCAGAATAATCGTACTACTGTTATGCTCTGAGATTTCTCTGTTGACAGGTACATCAGCTGTGGTGCATCTGCAACCTGTTTCTTTTTTGCAGCTCTCATTGCTGGAGCTGAACACTGCTGTATGCCAGCCAAAGACTTTCCAGAGATACTCCCTTTCTTTGGAAACAAAGGAAACAACCTAGGGTAACAATTAAATAGGCTGTTGCCTATAAGCCCCTTAAACAGTCAGTTAGTAAAAGTCAGTGAATTCCTGGAAAATTTCACAAGCAAATAATCTTTTATACATCCAGCTCCTCTATTATCCCTTACAGATTATCCATTACAGTACAGGCCATAGAGTTACTTTAATTTTGACCATTAGAAACTTGACACTTAAAATTAGCATGTTGAATGCTCAAACACATCCATTTGTACTTTTCTTCCAGCACTACAGTAGATGAGCAGGACTGCTTCCCCTCAGAGGAGCTGTTGGACATCACTTTGCTCCTAAAATCTGCTTAGCTCGTAAGATATGCCAAAATTATAATGCACAGCAGTGTGATGACAAGACTTGAGATTACCAGAAGTAGAAACAACTGAGCAGAAAGATAAGACAGGGCATAAAGCACCATACACACAGCTCAGCTGCATCAGAAACAGGGCAAGAAGGCAACTCCTTTAGCTATTAGATATTTGAATGCTTGCCCTCTGGTGGCAAGAGACTTTTTTAATGCATTAAATATGAAAAACTGGGTAAGCAATCCATGTGGAAAAATATAATTGAGAGCAATATGATTTAACACTGTCACTCCACAACAGTTTACTGCAGCAATTCACTACATTTACAGTCAGATAACAGGTTGTCATTCCAAAGGGACCCCCAGATAAATACGATATATTTAGGTTGCAACACAGTGATTAATGCCTTTTTCCTGGAGTTTTCATATACTGATTTAAAAACTATCACTGAGTTTCTGCCTCTCTGCCCTGAAAAGGAAAAGGTCTCCCTTGGTGAGTTTAAGGACTCTTAAAACCTTTAGTTTGTTAAATCTGTAAGTCTGATGGTCCCAAAAGGATAAGAAATTAAGCAGAGAACAACATAGCTGCTTAATGCATAGAACATGCCCACTCAAATCCCCCCTTGCAACTCTTCAGCTGCAAACCTTTAAAAGATTTTTAAAACCTTTCAAATAATTTGAAGGGAAACATTCTCACTACCTGCACAATACAAAATCTGTGGAAAAGAGATGCTTAATTGGACAGGATTACACTGTTAATTACTGAACTACTACTCCATAAAAAGAAAAAATACCCAGTTTCAATTAAACTCCATTCAAATTTTAAAATAATAGTTTTGTACGAGCTCCATGTTTCCCATTATGTCTTCATTTAATTTGATTGCTTCTTGTGCCACTTCAAAAGGAAGAGTAATTGCTGCCAAATAGGAAATATTAAAATTAAATTTGTTCTGCTTTTACTATGTCCATTGTCATCTTTTACTGATTTAACAGGAAGGCAGTAAAAAGACTGCAGCATATGCAATGAAGAGGCAGTAGTGTTCAATCAGACAAGTCCCATATTGAGTATCAGATACCACAGACCAAGGCTGAAATCACTGTGTCTAGACTCTCTGGCACCTGCCTTCACTTATTTACCAGTGACCAGAGGCCAACCCCCACCGCTCCGTGTTCACATACACCTCTGTCCAACCCCCTCCCCAGCGCCGGCTCCAACATCTTTGAATGATTATGCCAGAAGCGGCTGCCTCAGGAATCTCTCCTGCGCGGCTACTCCCCAGCTCTGCCGTTTGAAGTGATGCTCTGGTTTCTGAACTTCGGCAGATAATGGCGGGCAGGAGCAAAGGGGGCTGTCAAGAGCGGACGTTTACCAGCATTAAGCCTAAAAGAAGCTTTAGCGAGATCAAAGAGGGGCCAAACAGGACGACCGTGGCGGAAAACATGTGGGTAGCCGCGGCGAAGCTCGCGCGCGGCTCAGTAGTAAAATATTAAACGTGCCCATGACATCAGTGCCGAACCATGCCCTTTGATTGGCCACGTTATTGCCCATAAAGGCTTTTATAAGCATCTGGATGGCATTTGCACCTATTTAAACAAAACACGCATTGCTGGGGTCTAAACAAGAATGAACTGTTAATACTCACTTTTAACTGTTACTAGAGTAGCACCCACTAACTCCTTGGGTCCACAAGGATGTTCAGCCGGGACAGCACATGCAAGCCCCTCCGCGAAGCCTTTTTTACCTACGCAAATCTGACTACAGAGGACAGACTTTTCCATCGCTTTCCACAACAGCTTAACACTCATTACTGAATGTTTGCCAGCTTGGACGGAAACCTTTCCAAGGAATAAACCCGCCAAAGGGCACATGCTCTCATCAAAAAGAGACTTCGCTATTCCAAGGAAGCAGCAAGGAACAGCAAGCCCTTTTTCAAAGGTAGCTTTCTTCCCTTGATGCCATACCCACTGCCCCTATTTTTTTTTTTTTTTTTTAATGTTTTGCTACCTCTGTTTTCCTGTCTCAGTTTTTAATGTTCATCAATAAAATTTATACTCCAATTGGCCAACCTTATCCTTTTTGAAGGGTCTCTAGGCACAACTGGCAAATAATTACATCGATCACAAACACATCCACAGAATTTGGTGGTTTTAGCCCCAGTCCTACAAAGACTGGGAATCTTTTCTATGCCACTGGCCCTTGGATAACGCCTCGTAAGCATTTACTTTGAGCATCCACTGCCCCCAGAACAACGCTGCTCACTAAATCTTGGGGTATGAAATCACTAAGGTTTCCACATAGCTCTTTACATCTGGTACTGGGCAGCTAAGGAGCACACCAAGCTTCACTGCAAGCACATCAAAAGCAAGCCCTGAAACACCAAGCACACCAAGATTGCTCAGAACAAAGCAGGATCCTTACAACGTGCAACTGCCTTTAAATAAAGTTACCGTTTGTAGCAGAAAACGTAGGTCAGCAGGGTGTTTACAGGAGCGTTTTGTAACATGCACTAGTTATCTCCAGCTGCTTGCTCCATCCCTTTCCAATCCCTCCTACTGTATCTGGAAAAACACTATAATTTGTCATGAAATAACCACTAGAAAGACTCTGAAAACCTTCCATTACAACTTCCCATTCTGAAT
>VWPW01010862.1:137902-162017 GCA_013389825.1 Crypturellus undulatus
GGGCGGGGGGGGAGAGGAAAGAGTTGAGACTCTCTCAACTTCAGCCTAATCAGAACTAAGAAAAAGTTTGATAAGAGAATTTGGTGTTTGTTTAAAAACAAACAAAACTACCCCTAAACAACATGTAAATTCCAGAAAGTTTTTTTCTGTGCTTGGGTCAAAGTCTATGACTAGAGACAAAGTTGAGACCAACTGTAGCCTAAAGGATCAGTGAATTCATTGCCTTCTATACAGCCTTCATTTCTCCCCTATTGTGCATGGCTGCAGTTAGAAAAAGCAGTTGTCATGCAGCAATGTAACCCTGCCTGGCTGGTTTCCAGCTCATATCCTGTAATACTGGAAATGTTGAAATTTTGATACCCTGTGGGATCAGAAAAGAACGCCTCCTGAAACGTCAAAGGAAATACTTTCCTCACAGTTCCCCAAGGACCTACCGTGCACACGTTTCAATCCTCCTTTAGCATTCCCAATCTTCTGTAGAGATTCATCAGTTCACCTGTATTTTTAGCAACTCACTGATGATGCAGCTCACTGGTTAGGAGTACTGACAAAGAATAGTTGTCCCTTATCTTTATTTTTATTTTTTTTCCCTCTCTGTAAGACTGTTAAAAGACATCAGGAAGAGTCAGACTTCCCTATTAATAGGTGCCTTGCTAGAAATTCAGCAGCAGCTGAGTCTCTAGCTGTTCACGCATTCTCCTGTGGGTGTCAGTGTGAGCTGTGCTATGAAGACAGACGACAGGCACCTCCGTGGAAGGATGCATCTTACCACTGCATCACACAAAGGCACATACCTGTGGGATGCAGTCTGTGTATGCAAACATTGATTTAAAGCGGTCATCCATGCTTATGTGGTACAGAATACACATTGCCACTTGCTTGTAGTTCTCATTTGCTAGGAGAAAGAAAAAAAACATATTAATATAAACCTGATATTTTAGGTATTAAACAGTCAGCAGCAGAGATGGAGGGAGGGGACAAAAAGCACAAGATTCCTAGTTAAGGAATGGAAAATTTAAAAGAACTACTGTTGTAGAAGAAATTCAGGGCCACCACAAAAGATGAGGGTTTAGGAAAAAAAAAATTTCTCACTCATTTCAAAGACAACAATAGCTTGCTTTCACACTAACAGATACTTCGCAAGGAGACAAAAAAAAAAATCAATCCAAAAGTAATTCAGCTTATAGTTTCCATATAACTGATCAACTTATTTAAGCTAAAGTGAATATTAGCTGTTTAACACCTTAGCAAAGCATCAAGATTTCACGCAGCAAACAGCCCAGGCAATACATCACTGGAAACTAGAATTTCCTTAGGAAGCAAGTATATGGTTCCTTTATCCTGAAAGAACACATCTGTATCTTCCTTCAGAAATCCAATAATAAAAAGACATGAAACAATAATTAAAAGCACAGACTCTACCATATTTGCCAAAATGATACAAATTGCATTGAGCAAGCATAACGAAGTGCTTCTCTTGTGTTTCTCTTATGAAGAGTCACATTACTGACACATTCATTTGTAGTGACATTATAAAACCAACTATTACATGAAAACAAATTGCAATGCATGTAGCTAAAGGCTTCCTAAGAAAATAAAAGAAGTTTTAGAAATAAATTATACCCTCAAATTCCATTAGGCTAGGGGAGAGAGAGGAGAAAAAAAAAAAAAAAAAAGTCTGCTCTTCATACTTCTTTCCATGCCACACAACTTAACACTCAAATATTTGGATTCAAATTTAAGACTGCTCCAATTCTTAACACACTCAGTATTGTTCTTGAACACCAAACATAGCCTATATATAAGAGTAAGTAGAGACACACTAAAAATTCACCCTTTAAACCAAATGCCATCTTTATACATAGGGTCCTCATTCCCCAAAATATAAACTGGCAGCTGCCAACTGCTACATGGATGTAGCCTTTTTTTTTTTTTTGTATTTTTTTTTTCCACTCATCTGAAAGCTAATGAACAAATCCCTAAGTCGATCACTGTTTGGAAACTCAGTTGTAAAAAGATCAAACCCTACTCAGTATCTGGCCAAAGAACAGCTTTATAAAACATAGAAGTAGTACTTTTCTGGGCATTTTGACCACTACTGAAGGACGCCCATGAAAAAGCAGGCGCTGCAAAAAGACTTCCTTATGACTTGGTGCAGAAGGCATCAATTATTCCCCCAACTGGAAAGGCGAGAGAGGGGCAGGGACAAGAGAAAAAAAACCCAAAGATTTCTGCCAAACACGTTCATAAAAATCACCAAAGTTTCGGTGGGGTGCCAGAAAGTTGTGGCCCACAAATGCTGGTAGTTTTGAGCATCAGGCATTTTATGACTCAAGGTGGAATAGCCAAAACTGCCTAGAGCGGTAAGGGGAGCCCTGGAAAATAATGGTCTAGTCATTATGGAATCTTCTGGTATTTATGGCAATAAAACATGAATCATAATGAAATCACTGGATACTAAATGTGGGGGTCAAAAGTACTTTGATAGGATTTCCACAAGAATTTACCATTAATTAACCAAATAATTATTTGAAAGTGTTACTAAATTATCCTTAGCGCTTATACAGCCATTCCAGAGAAATTGGTCATTCCCAGCTGAGTGCAGTTAATGCCTTAACAAACCAGTCATTAACTGCAGTTACTGATTTTGTGGGAATTATTGTGTTATAAAATACACTCAACAGTTTATAGAAACAATACTTAGGGCTTTTTTTTTTTTTTTTCTCCCAGCTGTAGTTCAGCTGGAGCAGCTGGGATGGAAAAAATATCAGGCCCCTCAGGCTGTTTTCACAACTAGTTTTCTGCAAATTAGAGGGGGAAATAAATACATGATGGGTCCTGAGTTCAAAATGGCTTCAGATTTTTTTCCCTTTGAACATTAATAATAATCCATGTGTTTGTCCTGGGGACCAAAGCCTTAATTCCTCAACTAGATCTTACTAAGGTTAAGAACTGAATGATCCCAGTAGCAGAAGCTAAGGAAAAACCAGTTTCTAGATCACAAGATCTGCTCCTAGTTGAGAGGGCAAGCTTAAAAATGAAAGCCTCCAGTAGCTCCATGATAACAAGTGAGGATCCCTGAAGTTGCAGAACTGAAATACATATTTGAGTTTTATCAGCAAGAAATGCTGAAATAATACTGAGAATTAGTTATGGGCCAAATTTTCCAAGCAGAATAGTATCAGAAATAATTTCTATGTGAATTATCGGAATCACCAGTCTCCACATCAGATGCAAAATACACCCTACCTACCTCATGTGCAAAGCACTAACTGTCCTGCATCAAAAACAGAGCTGAAATGAAGGTAAACACATGTTATAGCAGAGCAAATCTATATTTCACTTTTCAAGAAAAGATTATCCAAGTTTAAGTCAATCTGCTGCACAATTACACAAATTATAAGAAATCTAGAGGGAAAGAGAATGTCACAAACTGAGCATCATCTGTCTCACACTACTGCCAGGCCACTATTTACATTGAAACCAAGAAGAGTTTAACAAACACCTCAGCTACACTCTATTCCATATTATTTCTCATAATCAACTTTGAAACAGTTGGAATAAGTTACTCCATGTGTGGGTTAGATGCATACTGGTTTGATTTGCATATGCAAATATAAATCCTATTGGATATATCAGTCTGTTTTATCAAGAGAACCTGAAAGTTCGTAAAACCAAAGAGAGTAGGCTATGCCAATAACGTTCGTTATTGGTCTGTACATTATTACAGACCAATAATCATTATTATGCCACTTTTATTATATTTGAAGCTTGTATGTCTACTATAAGCATGACTGAAAAACTAAAAAGAAATGGAGAAATATGAATTCAAAGACCTAAGCGCATGCTACATGTCAAACATGGATATGCATTTTTCTTAGGAAACAAAGAAAGAACTATAAGGATATCCGTTAAGTCAAAGGACTAATAAATGACTAACTAGGTTCAGTTATTTAATGTTGATGTTATAGATATAGACAAAAAAAAGAACTTGCACACCTGGAGCTCCAAACTCAATTTCTTGTCTATACAAGACAGACAGGAAAATACACAATAAACACCTTACTGCATCATTACTACTTATAAAAGGAGATTAAGCAGAACCACCGGGTAAACTATAGCCTAGTTAAATTTAAATATTATATCCTTTCTTGATGATTGTTCTTTCTATAGAAGAACCACTTTTTTTTATTTTCTATTCTGCTTGAACTCATTTAATTCATTCAAACTAGAAAATTATTGGGTTTTAACACCCATACTAACCAAGCCAGGAGAGAAAACAATAATAAGTTCAGGGTAACAAAAAACAGGAAGTAATAGGATCATTCCTGAAAATGATAATGCTACTTCTTTCTTTATCACAGGAAAAAAATATTTTGGGTTAGGCTGTGACTATGCAGCAAAGCAACAGATAAAATAAAAAAATCAAAAACCCATCATTATGATAAGAAACTGAGAATTAGAAGAGCTTCTTAATTTGGATCAAACTAAGCAAAAAAAAAAAAAAAAAAAAACAAAAACCCCCCCCCCGACACACACACACACCAGAGTAGGTGTTATACTTTAGAAAGTAGATAAAAAAAAAAAGAAACTCAATGCACGGTCTCTAGCAAGCTATGCAGATGAAATGCTATACAATTAAATGTAGATTTAAGGAAGTGCATACATCTTGTCCTAACTGCACTACATTTTGTTAAACCGTATCAATTACTAATAGTAGAAAATATTTGGACTTAAAAGGTATTTTTATTCCAGACAAGTCTGCCTGTTTGGAACTCAAAGAGAACAGAAGCGGATGGAGATTTTCTGTGCTCCTGGCTCTCCCAGTGCACAGGAAGAGCTCCTCAGCAGACGAGCTTCCCTTCCAAACACATGAAACAGCTGCAATATTACAAGATACTCTTGGCTCAAGAGGAAAACAACAAAATAACCTCCCATGAAAACAAATAATGAAGGACGCTGTCTTCCACTTCAAGAACAGGATGACTTACCACACTGCAAAAGGAATTGCATTTAGTTTTTATTCAGTGTTTTCAGTGGAAGTTTCTGAAGCACAAAGCCATTGTTCAAATCTTTAAGTCCAAAAAGTGAAGTTGCATATTGGTAGTGCTTTTGATTCTCCCAGATAATGAGAATTTACAATTCAAGGAAGTACCATCCCCTATGCCACCAGCACTCTCTTACAGGCAGAGTCTTTGCAATTCAGTTGCACTGTTCTTATCCTGGAAATATTACAGTTTCACTATTTAAAAGATCATTTACTGATGATCTAGAATGGCTTCGCACAGACCTGGTAGCTTTTCCAAAAAGGAAGAGAGTTACAGAGAAAAAGACAGCATCCGAGGCCCCTCCTGTTCAAACAAATAGCCTTTCTTTACTCAAGATACATAAAGTTGTGCTCTCATTCTGCAAAGTATCTGTATGTCAGAGACTATAGAAACAAATGCCTGTTTGAAATAATATGTATGAAAAAAAAAAAAAAAAAAGTTAGCATACGTAAATTCAATGGTGGTATATCTTTTTTTCCCCTACTAAGCTTCAAGGGTCTGAAGACTTTTCACCTTACCAGCTGCATACAGTATCCTGCACTGGAGAAGATGATCTGAGGAACTTTAAGTAGCTCTTCTGAGCTAAGATGCTTCCCTGTTTTCAAAGAGGGAGTCCTTCCTCCAATGTCTGAACTTGTAAAAAAAAAAAAAAAAAATTGGGGGATCTATGCGACTGTTACATCTGCAAAATTCTTTCAGATGATCCTTTGAAACTATCCCTTGATCCTGGGGCTTCACAGAGAGGACCAAGGTAGGTGCTTTTCTCCACTCCTACCTTGGCCCTCAGTACAAGCTTTATAGATATTTTGCCATAGACTGGGAAATAAAGCATAAGTGTCTCATGCTTTACAAGGCGGTTTTCCAAGAAATGAGAATTGATTGTCTCCATCCTGTCATGCTTTAGATATCCAAGTTATGCTCTGTAAAGCTTTAAGGTGTCAACACTTCACATAGCTGACTAGATTTACATTCTACTGATAAGTATTTATTTGTTCAGCAATGCGTAAAGAAACAATTAAAAGAATTCACTTCATTACACAGTAACACACTATAGGGACACACAAGGAACACCAGCTCACAGAATCCTCCCTGCTAGTCAGACCAGTAAGTATTTGCCAACTCAGCTCCTTCAACTCTGAATCGCTACCATCTATAGCACTCCTATCCCTGCTGCTACCTTAAGCATTTCTGTTTTCAGTCAATACATGACACTTCTTTTGTCCAATGGCAGCATTAGAGCAGCATGCTGCAATGAGTTTCCACTCATCTGAACAGTCACAAGGATCTATTTTTAACAGCTACAAATCTGAAAACAAGTTTTGTTTCTAACTTTTGACAGTTAGAAACTAAAGAAATCAATCAAGTATTAGATAGACCTCAAAAACTTTCAAGTAAATTTAAAAATTGTTCCAGTTGCTCTTTACTGACAACTCACTATTAACATGCAGCAAGGTGAAGGGTTTTGCCCTAAAAAACAGTCTGAGAGGATCCTATTTCAAACATAGCACTACATGTTGTAGACTTTCTACCTTGAATTTATATTCCTCAACATCAGAAGCTGTTTTTCTCTTTAACAATATTAAAGTTTGCCGACTAACTCCCTAGCGAAAGTATGTAAATGACTGCTGGATGCCAAGACATGCTGCACACCCAACATTTTGCTAAAGTCAGTAGGACATGCTAGGTTCTCAGCACTAGTGAAAGCAAAACTGTTTATTTAGAAATCTAAGAGATTTAGAGGCTAAACTTTTTTTTGGTTGTTAAAAAAGCTGGCCATGCTCACCACAAATGACAAAAAACTACCATTAAAATAAATCCCTTAATAATTACTGTTTTCCAAAAGGCAGGTCCCTGCAGTTGAACTGTTACTTAATGTGCTTCAGCTAGCTTCTACTATAAAGGAATGGAGACACCCCAGGCAATATTCACACAACAAGTATTGGAACCAGCTGCTGCAGAGTCACCTCAGGAAAAAAAAAAAAAGTTTTCTCAATTTAATTGGGAAAACAGGAGGAAGCATAAATTTTACTGCCATTAATAACTTCAAGCAATCCTTGATATGACTTTACCTCACCCTAAAGACTGGACATGTGCTTTTTGTTAGGGTCTTTGCCACATCTGACCCCTATTGTTTGCTCACTTGATCAGGTAAGAAAATGTACATTTCTTTATAGGATAAACGAGGCTTATTAAAATTGGAAAAGCACTACAGTAGCCTATAAGAAGCTCCATTTTCCAATAGATGTGTAAAGCTCCATATCAAGTTCATTACAAAAAGGCCAAGTGAACTCATAAAGAGAGCACATCTACTTTAAGCCTTTTTAAAAGAAACTTGCATAAAAGGAACACACATTAAAAAGCCTCTGTGCACCATTAATTAGACAGCAAACTACTTTGGGGGTTTTTGAACAGCAGTCAACGTACAATCTAGCTTGGTTGCATATCATATCTAGCCTTGATTGTTTAAAAACACAATCTACCACTCTTTGGCAATTATTTGATTGTCCATTAAACCTAACTTATAAAGAATGGAAAAATATGAAATATTACAGTATAACAAACACATCTGCTTGGCTAAATGGAAATACAAACCCACAAAACTGATTTTTTTAAAGTCACAGCATTTTGTACTTAAGCCTAGCCCAAGATGTTGATTGCCCCTTTTTTTTTGGAGACGGACACCATGACATGATGTGCAAACTAGCACAGGCACAGTCCTGTTGCACTCTACCCCCACTTTTGGGCTGATTTCTAGCTGGTATTGCTTTGCAATACTTCCATTTTTTCAGGTCAGTAATACTCATGGTTCAAACAAACTTTGATTTTCAAAAGCAGCTGATGATTTCAATCAAGCTGAGAGACTTTGGCAGTGGCAGCAGCAATGGCAGGGAGATCTGACATCTAAGCGCCCTGGGTTCTCACTCTTTAAACATGGTCTGCACAGGAAACTGAATGAAAAAAGAACAGTATTTCAAAGCATTATGTCTTCACCGCACTTAACAGTCCAGTAGCTCAAAGGAATGAACCCACATACCAGTTTTCCTCCCTTCATGCATCCAGAGATACTCATTAACAAGGGGGAAAAAAAATCCACCCTACTCCTCTTGTCCAACATAAGCGTCAACACTTCCTTCTGTAATGGTTTCCACACCATTCTTATCATTTATGTCCTTTACAGAGCAAGGATCAACTCATGGGTGGACACAGAAATGCCAGTACTGCCTGGCACACGCATCCATACTGCCAGCAGGTCCTTCTCAACAGAGGTTCACTGAGAGGAGGCTACATCTCCCATTGCACGCAGCAGTACTCAAGCTGGATATGCACAAGCTTCCTGCTCTACTCACTGAAAACGTAGAACAGTTTGTCTTGCTTCACAAAGGACAATTAAAAACCTTACTTGTACACAACAAAAAAGCATCCTTATTAGAAGAATGTGAAACACAAGCTGTGGATGTGCCATGCTAAAAATTCTGTATTTGCTTTGGTCAGTTAACTGAAAGAAGAACAAACAAACAAACAAAAAACCCAACAATAACAACAAAAAAAACCCTACACCACACAAAACCACACACACCCATACCAAAATGGATGTGGTCCAAACAAGAAGTGACTTTTCCCTATTCTTTCCTTGGCTTCCTGCCAAGGCATTCTGCTGTAGAAAACCATCACAAACCCTGGAGAGGAGTTATGAATAGAGGTAGCACTTCTCCTTTTGTCCAGCAGTGGAAGAGCAGCTACAGGGAAAAGAAGCTTCTGCATCTGCTTTCTTAAGGCTCAACACTGCATTTTCCACTTTCAATCTGTATACTGTCCACAAACAAATGCACTAACCAAAATCTAAAGCATTTGGAGCAAGTTACATTCCTATTCCATGTTGTTTTAGTTATTCCAGACAAAGTAAAACAAGAGCAGCATGAGGGTGCAGCAAAGCTCTCCAAATGTTCTGCAGGACATTGGCTTGGGCTCTTCTTCCAAGAGGATGATTAGAAAGCAGCCAACCTGGGCTTTCCACCTCTTCAGCACATGTGGAGGTTTAAAACACTTGGTGAATTCACCTGAATTCTCACCCTGGTCTACTGAAACCACATATTTGACAAATATTACATTCACATAGATTTTTTTTTTTTTTTTTAATGTCGATGTTAGACTCCGGAATTACAATTGCAGTCATACAAATCATGTCCTTTCAAGAGGCCTGCACATGGACATATGCTAGTGTACCAGGCTATATCTTACAGGCCTCCACAGCCCTACTCCAGCAGGAAACAGTAAGTTAGAAACTAATTTTTCCTCAGCTGCACCCAGCTCAGAGATTCAGAGCACAATAAAGTTCAGCTGCAGCTGATTAACTTGGGTGTCCGTAGGGAGGAGCAGAAGGAGTCTTGTCACATACAATACTTCAGACTTGTGAAAAAAAGTCACAAAAACTAGTAAATGGTGTTGACTGGCAAAACTGCACAAGGAAGCAAGCACTGGTGCTATTAAGAAAAGGCTAATGAAAATGGAAACCAAGACTGAAGCGAATTTCTCAAGCTCCTGCTTTCAGCAGCAGCCTTGATGATGTGAAGCAAAAAGGGGAAGAATGAGGCTGTTTCTTCTCCAACCTATCCATGACAGTCCATCCCTTGGCTAGTTCAGTTAAAGCTAGTCCATTTGCTCAATTTCCAGCCTCAACCTACCTTAGGAGTCCCTCCTGCTCCCAAGCCATTAAGTATTCCTTGAGAAAGCTGCATACCCTCCAAAATTGCAGATTATCACAGAAGGCCACCTCAGTGCTCAGTCTTCAACTTTTGCCTGACAACTAATGTCTATTACTTACTTGCAATCTCAACTTTTAAGCACTTAACATACTTAATTTATACTCATCTGAAACTCGCTGCTAAAGCCTCAAAGGCATAGCCTGCATAAAGGATAAATTTCAGCAGACCAAGTCATCAAGCCTGACCTCTTGGTACTAGGAGTTGTATGGTTACTTGTCAACAACTGCTAAGGTGTGTTAGCACTTTAAGAGCACCTTAATGTGACCTGCAAATGTAAACGGAAGGGTCCTGACTTGAATAATGTGTGCTGAATGCCCAAATAACCTGTAAAAAATTGGGCATCTGGCAAATGATTATTGCTAAGGTTACAGGCTTTCCTGAGCCAGGATATACAGTTATGCACTTGTGAATTATTTGATTCATCCTATCAAGAAAATTCTTGTGAATCTAGGCCGAGTTAGTTAAAACAGATAACACCTCCCTTTAAAAAAAAAAAACCCACACACTGCAAGTATCAAGCAATTCTAAAGAGAGGAGCTAGGGAAAACAGCACATCTTCCTGCAAAGGGAGTGGGCGGGGTGAAGAGGTAGGGGTGACAACTTACACATCAAGGAAAGAACCGCCTCTGGAGCCAAACACGCTTCTTGAAGCATTTGCAGATTTTGCTACAGATTATTCTAAGAGATGTTTCAGGAACAGACTTGTATTTTGACAGCCAACTCTACTGAACAGCCTTCAGCACAGGTCTATGTCTAAGTCCAGGAAAATAGCATTTGAAGAAAAATTCTCCTCTCCACATTACAGTTAGGCATTAAAACTGCCTAACTATTAACACCTATATCGGATTAAATTCTTTAAGGAGAGAACTTGTGGGAGCTAGAACATCTTGGTAACCAAATCATGTCAGTTGTCAGTGAAGTCCTAGACCACAGTGCTGTGTGCTGAAGAGGAACAATTCCTCCTTCAAAAAGCTTACGATCCAAGCTGGATCAGACTACCTAGCAAAAGCTCACCAAAAATTATAGATAGGTAAGCTTAAAGTCTTTAAAAAACAAAACAAAACACATCCACAGTCCTATCTAGAAGTTTCCCAACTTTGTTCGCTTCAGGCCTAACCTCTTTATCTGGACCACTACACTAAACTAGAAGTAGTAGGTTATCTGCAGCTTTATAAAAAGAGGTAGCTGCTATATTCACCACCTATATTATCTGAAGTAGTTGATTATTTTCCTGGGCATTCCTCCTAAATACAAGCATCGCTAAGTGTCAGTTCAAATGATTCTCAGTTAGCTATCAAAATTATTTTTAAAGACGAGAAAACAGATTAACAGTTCAAGAGAAAATGAGAGCCTAGCTTACTGAGAACATAATTATTTTAGACTTACATCTAAATTTTCATCTGAAACTATACTATAAACAATAGAAAAGGTAGGGATAGTGACACAATTCTTTGGAAAATAAATTTAAAAACTAGCCAATTTTATCACACTGTCATAAAGTCCACATCTTCCCCAGTCCCCAAAACACGTCTCTGTTAGAACAATAGAATATATACCTAGAAGCGCAGTGAGCTTGGGAAGTAGACCAACTTGTACCATTTTATTTCTCAGGCCTGTATCAAAGGACAGATTCAGTAAGAGTCGAAGAGTGATGTTCAACAGGTCTTCATGTTCACAGGGTACCATTTTCACAAGTTTTTCAACAATATCCATTTCAACCTGTATATCAAGATAAAGAATGAAGTCCACAGTCATTGAAACTTAACTTCATGTTCTGTATAAAAGCCCTGTTTTATATAGTCACACAATTTGCACACAAGTGCAATTTTTACCCACGCTAGTGATTGTCAATGTATTTTCATCTGAAGCAGTCTTACTCACAAAAGTGTGGTTTAAATCTTCTGCATTGCATTATTGAGTAATGGTGAATATTCAACTGAATAGTTTAACTGTCCTGGAAATATTCCCCACAGTTGGAATACTGTGAGAACATGGTCAGAAGACATTACTTGCAGGACTGGGATGGGAGGGGAGCAGGAAGTTCATTTAAACACAGGTAACCCTGGAGCAATTGACATTAAAGTCAAATAGATACCCAACCAGGACAGACAGAATACTGGCATGCAAAAAGAATTTGAGACCTTTCATTATGAATTTCAATGAACCTCTAGACCAAACTTCACATATGCTCTCAGAAAACGCATGCTGCCTTGTATGTTAATTTAATAAAAGCATGAAAGGCATCTTGAAAAATGTATCGCTTTCAAATTACAAAAAATGCAATCTAAGTGGAATCAATTCCTGAGATCATGTTCTATTTACTAGCCAGAAAAGACATCTGATCATCAACTGGCAAGACTTCAGAAAGTTTTTATCATCTTTTAAGCAAGATTCCTCTGCTTTTATTTTTCAGGCCTTTTAAATCTCCTGAAGAAATTCATTCTCTGCCTCACAGAACCTTCTTTGGTCAAAAGCAAGCACATAAAATTACCTTCTCTTTTTCAAAATTTTGCATTTATGTAATTAGTCTTCCTATTATAAATACACAGAGAATAAATTCCAAGAAAAGAACCTGAAGCTTTCACAACATGACATAGGGTAATACTAAAATAACTGACTGGATACCTTTGATGAAAAACAGTCAGAGAGCAAGAACTCCTACTTCACTACTTTGAGTCTAATACAGCATTTGAATACCAAGGGAAAGAATGTGCTGTGAATAAAGGGTGGATTATTTAGTTTTAGAATCAGGCACTGCACAGCTAGTCTTGGTTCATTTTTCTTCAATATTTGTGCTATTGCTTCTGTATCAAAATCAAAAAAATCTTCACTAGTATCTTCCATAGTAACATTTGAGAGAAGAAATTACACATCTCTACTATCAGATAGAAATTAAAAGAGAAACAGACAGCTAATCTAAGCATACAAACCTTTTCAAACTTTTTTCATGGCTATTCAAATACTTTGCAGTAAAACAAGCTTCAACAATTGTTTCATTTGTCTTTCCAATAAATCAAATGGAATGTGAAAAGGCTGCCAAGAAATCAGTGGGCTGCAAAGCCAATCCTTATTTTCCTAATAAAGTGCTTCAGGGCACTACACAACCATAAACTAAATCAAAGACCAATCACCTGATAAGTAGTCTACATTCCTTAAAAAACATGTTTAGTGTCTTATTTTTAAAAAATAAGATACTCATATGGGAGATACACACACATATTCACCAACCATTGTAGACAAGAGATACAACAGAATTCCAATAACGAAGATGCAATTAATTTTCTATTGCGTTTACATAAAGCTTTTCATTGCATGATCCAAGTGTAACTATAGTCTTAGATTTCCTCTTTGATTTGGTAATGTTTTTAATTTGTCCTCCCCAAAAAAAGGAAGGAGAAAAGAAGGGGAGGCAAGAGAGGGAGGGCAAAGAAAACACCACCACTGTCAACAAAAACAAACACATAGAACCACAGGCTATAGATACTACGGGTGGAAATAGAGATATCTCCTCTTCCCTACAACCACTCACAGCTGTTAGAGAGTGTGCATCCCTTTTCAACATTAGATTGCTATAAGCCTACCATATCATTTTTGTTCTCCATAAAAATGCTGAGTTTCTTCAAGAAAGATACAACCAGGATAAGCAGTTCAAAATTGTCTCGATCGAGTGCTTTCACTAACATATGCACAATGTTCTTGTTTCTCATCTTCAGCTCAGTGCGAGTGTCTTCAGCAAGATTCAGGAGCAAGTAAAGAGCAACTAAGACAAATCACACCAACAGATTACAGGCATTGATATTAAGTGAGTTTATGTATAAAGTGTTTAAGGCAAGACTTTCTGAAGTGTTTCACCCTCTTCCCAGCAAAAATTGACCATCAGTACTTCTTATTCATATTTAGAAAACTAAAAAGATAATTCTAAAACTTGCTCTTAACAAAAAAAAAAAAAAAAAAAAAAAAAAGAGAGAGAAACAAACACATAAGTTTTACGATTTCTAGAAGTCTTTGGTTCTCCTTTTTATTCCATAGGAATAAACACTAAATGGTTCCAGAGTAACCATTAAAAACTCCCTTCTCTTCCCCACCCCACAACAAAATACACAAAACCCAAGCAGAAAAAAAAGCAAAAACAGAAAAGTAAAAACAGAAAAAAGTAAAACCAAAACTCAAGCCAAGCCAAAACCCTACATCACTAACAAAAAAAAAAAAAAAAAAAAAAAAAAAAAAAAAANGTAAAGTCACCTCTTTTGCTACTTCTGCAAGCTGTGCACATCATTTTAAAAATTATTAGCAGACATGATGGTATGTTAAAATACTATCAAACAATTTGAGGAAGTACTCATCTCCCTATTCTTTGGCAAAGCTCTTGCACATTCCTTCACACACTGTTTACTTACATCCTCCTAGTTGTAACAAGCATGTCATAGGATACTCTACCCACAACCACAGGTAAGGAAGGGATTTACTATCTGACTTTGGTACCTCTCAGTAGCTGTTCCTGCTTGATAACCAGACCTTGATACTTCTTGTAGGTTTTCTCATAGTCCTTTTTCAGTGTTTGATTTTCAGGATCTTCGTCAAGTAAATAGTAGGAGTTAAGGAGTGCAGATAGGAGTTATACAGTCTGGATAAATATTCCTGCACACAAGTGTTAGCTGATCACTACAGGAAAACAAACTAAGGAGGAACCAATATCTCAGCAGAACCTTGTTAAACCTGTAATCCACAACAGCATTAAAAAAAAGCCCCACGCATATATATAGTTCTTTGTGTAAGAGTCTAATAGCCAATAAGTTCTTAACATACTACTGATAAGAAAAACCTCAGCTCTATTTCAGATTATATTAATTACTTTAGCTTAACTTCATCAGCAAAACAAAATTCTCACTTAGTTTTTTTGTATCTTCAATTATATTCTGCATTTACTAGAAAGTTCTGTTGCATGCATAAAAGTTAGTGCTGGAGATCTCAACTCACAACAGCAATGAAGTCAGAGGTTATCTAGTCGCCCTAGCATATCAAAAGGATATCAGCTTTCTTCTTCTTAGCAAGTTCTTCCTGCCAAAGCTCATGTCTCTTCAGCTCATGATCTATGATATTCATACAAAGAGCTCCAATTTTGTAGTGTGTGATTAGTCCATGAAATTGTGAAAAACTGTATCAAAGAAAACATATCAAGTCTGAGACAAAATAAGCTGCAACCAACCTGAAATCTGTTTTTACATCCAGGGTAGCAAGGTCCCAACAACACAGAACTGTCATAGCAAAAATAGTAGTTATCCTCTGCCCCGTACAGCATTTCTTGTACTGAGAAAATATTTCAACATTATAACACTGCCTGAAAAGATTAACGTTTTTTCAAACTTTTAAAAGGCCAAACTTTCTTGCAAGCGCATTAGCAGAGCAAATACCAAGTTTCATCAGTAATTTTTTCTTGTTTGTTTTATATAAATGCTTGATTACATGAATTTATATGGAAACAAATAAGCTTTGTCTTTTTAAATTTATCTTATGACCCCAAATAGAAGTTTTTTTATGAGATGAAAGTGACAAAATTTTAGAACATTATTTCACATCAAAATAAAAACACATTCAAATCTTTACAAATAAAGGAAACGTTTACTTATCAGGCCCACTTTTCACATTATAAGTACCTCAGAGGACCTTCTATGCATCAGGAGACAGAAGTCTAAAAGTCAATTTGCTTTATAAATTCATCCAATTTTTTTTTTTTTTCCTAATAAAGTTGGGCTAAACTACTGCAATATATGCAAGCACTGTTTCTTCCCTCTAGGAGGATATGAGAAATATACAGCATTGTATGAGGCAGCCAAGCCTAGTATGTATGGATCAAAATTCTTACTAGATACTTTCTTCCTAACACTTCTACACACTGTCTCACCACAAAAATTTTCTGTGCCTCAATTTTGTCACTTGTAACAAACATGCTTTCACTTCAGCAATTTTTTTTTCCTGTTTCAGTAAAGTTTTGCAGTAAAGAACAAATAACAAACAAACAAACAAGCAAAGCAGAGAATATTTCCTTTTTTATCCTTAAAAGCAGAAACCTGGCACTTACCTTGAAAAACAGAAGAAAATATAAATTATATTAGTAGCAAGTTCCACACTTTGTTTCCAGTCTTCCCTCAGCACTCTAGCCAATGCACCCAGGACAGTTTCTGAGAAGACACAAAATTTACATAAGCATCAGAATTTCACCTCCTCCTGTTAGGTTGAGTGTGTGTGTGTATATACACACACACACACATTTTTTTTTAATACAAGCCTTTCAGAGCTATCTCACATTGATATGTAACAACATTCTTCCTGCAGATTGTCTTAAAGGATTAAAAGAATATATAGACTGACACAGATCATCCAGACACAGACAGTAAAAAGCAGCATCATGCAAGGAAACCACAATGAAACCCTAAGGCCCTCTAGAAAATACTTCTAACCTTAACATTACTTAGCCTCAGCCACTTGAACACTATATATTACACATCCATCACAGTCACTTCCACATCCCTTTATTTTCTACCTTGACAAGCACAATTTCTCATCCACTGTTTTCTACCTACTTTTTCCTCTTAAAAAAAATCTATTATTAATATTTTAGTTCATACTTCTTGCTGTCACACTTAAGCTTATTTTTCATTCTGTGATTATATATCCTTTCCATTTGCTTTCTCCAATTTATTTCCTCTTCAGATGCACAACGTTAGGCAATCGGAACAAGAAGAAAGGGAAAAGCAATAATTAGCAGTTTCAGGCAGGAAAAATACACTGAGCTCATGGACGACAAGCCATTATCTGATGGCTTATCATGCTTCTCCCACCCCATTTTTTATAAAAAACTTACTTTTTGACTTTGCCAGGTCATCAGCAGGCATTTCTAGGACATCATTTAAGGAATGGGGGATAAGATGATCAGCAAAAGAGACAAAGTGGGGAAAGAAGAAAAGGACTAAACTAACAAGGCATAAACTCTGGAGATCTGGCTCTTTGTATTTTGTTTGTCTGTCTCATCAATACAAATTATAAAGTCCTGGTGAGAGGGAACAGTGGCTGGGGAAATGAGGATATGTACATATACTCATATGTATTAACATACACACACTACTCCATGTTGACACAGTACTCCAAATGCACACAGGACAATGCATCTTACATGCTGATACATTTTAAAAATGGATCCATAAATAAAAAGTATGATATACTGGTAAACTATTTGGGCAAGTTTCACCTACAGTCTGTTCGGCAGGATAGCGATGTACATTCCCTTTTCTCCAGCAGCAATGCCAACTTAAGGCAATTTATCATCAAAATAATTAGGATCAGAACAAATGGCTGAAGCCTGTTGAGGCCAGGAATATTTTTAGGTGTTAAACACACCTAGAGCAGCCTAAGAAGCATCCGTTTGTAAGACCTAAACAAGCTTTGACAATGACCTTAGCAAGAGCACAGCCTAACAAGCTACAAAATACAGGTATCTCAATTGAATAGAAAAATTAATTTAAAAAAAAAAAAAAAGAAAAAAAAAGAAAGTTTCAAGAGGAGTTTAAATTTTTTGCTACCGTTGGGATTAAAAGTTACCGTTGATCAGCAATTCTTCCAGATTATCAGGATTCCTGGCGAGCTGCAGGATGAGGGCAGAGCCGCGTACCTTGTCAGGAATATCCTCATAGAGTAACTCAATATACTCATCCATGTCATTGATATTGGCAACTTCATCAATCTGGAAGCAGCAACAAGCAAGGGTTTAAAGGAGAAAGAGGCATCAATTCAACACAATCAAACACAATGTGATTCTGCAGACAAAAGAGTGCATAGCTTTGAGTTTTCTTGTATTTTATTTTTCCTTTAAAAAAAAATGCATACAGAATTACTGCCAATAAGCACCAGGAAATCTGAGAATATTTAATTATAAGAAACAAAGGATGCTCATGCATGACTCCCTGCCTCCTGTCCGATGTTCCAGACCTCACTCGCTGTCCTGCTGCGCGCTATACTTAGAAGAAGTATGCAAGTCAAATATTTTACCCTTTATGGAGATGATTTTTTATTCCATTGTGTAACATTTCTAAACCAAGTTCTTTGTTTAAAAGCACAAAGGAAAAAAGGGAATTCAGCATTTTCCTACCCCATTTATATAATCAGTTATTTAAGAAAGAAGAGAAACACAGAGGCTTGTTACAACACCAGTATTTACCTCCATTCCTTCAAAAGGGGGTGGATCTTTTGGCTTGCTGGATTTCTCTTTCTTTTCTACAAGAGAGACAGGGCCATGGCTGAAGATAGTCACGTTCACAGACAAAAGCATACTTAGTATTGTCACATTATACATTCTGGCAGAGACCAGAGTCAAAGTCATCCAGCGGACTCTTTTAACACACACCGACTCCTTTACACTACAAGCAAAGGGATTTCAGTTTCTGCAGCTAACAGTACACAGACAGCAAAATATATCATGAGATGCCTTTGACTGCTCAATCTAAATGATCAGGTTTAGCCCCTACTTAGCTGGAGAGACAGAGAGCAATAAATCTTAGTGCAAATCCAGACTGAAACATACTTCTACAGTGAGACAGCTTAACTGCTTTGCCACAGTACCCAGGCAGAATCAAGATGTCACAGAAACACTGGACAGCCAATAAGAAGTATGAGTACTAATTTTGACTAACTAAAAATAACACTTGTTAGAACAATAACCCACACTAACCTCCACAACTACCAGTTTTTCTTCATGGGGCAGTTTAACCATACACCTTCCCCATTCCCACCTCCCCGAAGAAGGTTCAAAATCAAGCAAGTTAAAATCTCAACTCAAAGAAACCCCAGACTGCACTCACTGGTAATACTGAAGCACCCCAACCCTATTTTATTCCTATATTACTTACCTTTCCCTGCTGAAGCATCTCTGCGATTCTGTAGATAGTATAACAGCTGTTCCACCTCTGCAAGTTTGGAGGGATGGATGAGTTTGCATTCTTCAACTACCTTCCGAGCCAGGGAAGCAATGTCTGTATTGGCATTGAGACTCTTTAGCCGAATGCTGAAACAGAATCAGACCAATTTCATCTGAATTGCTAGATTTTTAAATGAAAGCTCTTAAATTAAGTTTACAGAGTCATTTGTCAAGGCAGAAGTGACCCAGGCATCTTCAGTGTCCATACTAAGATTTAGAAAAACATCAAAGCAGCGATCTTCTACAACTCAAAAAGCCAGGTGAGGATCAGATTTGACAGGGTGAGTTTCTTTCTCAGCCAACAGTCAACAATGCTAAACGAAGCTATAGGAACAGATCCCATATAACCATCTCAGGCACAGGAGCCAATGATGTATTTCTAACAAGTTCCAAAACAAACTTCTGAGCATTGTGAAGTAGTACAGCAAAATTAAATCCCCAAAGAAGAAACAGCTAAGAATGTTAACTGCACAAGGAAATTTATTTTGTAATACCTGCAAATACAATGTCAGGAGCTTTCTATAGTTACAAGAATACTGTAATAGAGATTCTACATGTAATAAAGACAGAGGAAAGAAATATCTGTAGGAATTAATATCAGTATGGAGAAAGTTATGCTGGTTCATCTGAAAACAGAAGGAAGTTTTTGATGCAAGAAAGTTTGAGACAGTTTAAGGGGTTCTCTTCCTCTTATTCTTCCTAAATGTATTCACATAGACAATTCAGTCTTATTTTTTTCAAATAATGACTGGAGAGAGCAGTGATTGAAAAACACAAACAGAAAGGATTCAAACTTATAGTCAAGAAATTACATTATTAGACATTTTCAATGAGGAATGCTTCAGTGTTCTTAAATACAAGAAGCAATCTGAAATGGAAGGTTGCAGCAAAATCACTACTGGGTGACTGAAACAAGGGAATCTAAGCAGGATAAAAAACAGGGCACAAGGCTGTCAGAAAGTTCAGGAGCTCTGACCTTAACTACCACCTGGAGGAACCAATCACTTCACGTTTTTGAACCTCAAGTTCCCAGGTATGTAAAATGCGAATGATTGCTTTACTTGATCAAACTTTATGCATCTTAAATACACAGATCAAAATCAGCTTACAGCGTAAGCCTTCCTAAGCACATTCCAGCTTCTAAAACCTCCATTAATCTGGCACAACTTTTATAAAGCTTAGACTATTATTTCTTACAGGTTGTTCATATTGTATCAAATTTGCAACTCTTGGAAAAGAGAAAGTTACCAGAACTTACATTTTCTGACATTCCTTGCGTTCCCCCAGCATGGGGTCTCCCATCTCCCCAAGAATTGTTGCTTCCACCTCATAGTGGACAATGAGGGCTTTCTCAGACGGATGTACATCTATGTTGCCTCCTTTTACCTTCCTGTAAGAATAAAGAAAGGCAAAAAAAATGAATTAATTACTGATTTACTGAAGAGATAAAGACACACATCAGAATATAGATTAATAGCAGCCATCTGTCTCCTGCTCTTTTCAGATTAAAGCTCAAGTTTGGACCTTCTATCATAGTACAGTGTCACATTTCTTCATTTCAGAGAACTGAATGGAAGCTTAGTGCTAGTCACACATCCTTGAATATTACCTCCAGCACACACAGAAAACATTGGTCAAGCCTTAGCCATAGAAGTGAAATAGAGGAAGTGGAGGATGTATCTTTGGCGTCTTAAGTTTTTTAGCTCCCTTGAGAAACTATAATCAGGAAAAACATGCATTTCACAAAGGAGGTGAAATTCACAGTTGATTCCATGTTCCAGCAAGCGTGTTACAAAATCTTCTGATAAGGGCACAAGGACTGTTATATGCAAATGGGAAGCTTTCCCCAAAGAGTCTGTTGGTAGGTTTACTAAACCTTAGATAATAAAAATCTATCTAGAATGAATTACAAAGTATATGAATTCACATTCATTTTTCTCCCCTCATGCATAAGCCTTTTCAATACTGTTCTTCATCTACAGCCTGAGTTCCCTTTATCTCAGAAAGAAAGGTATTTAATAACCTGCTACTGGGCCAGGGGTATTTCCAGAACAACAGCCGACACCAACAGATATAAATCGAGCATACCTATCTGGTTTATTATACTTAGGATTTTTGGGAAAAACATTCTCAAGGAAAGCACTCTGGACTCCTCACTAGCAAAAGGACTTATTGTGCTCTCTCCTACTTGTGTGTGGCTAAAGCTATTTTTTTGTTTTAAGCAGATCATTTCAAGAACCAGATTTACAGGCAGCTTCATGGCTTCCCACATAGTTGCATCAGCATAAGTGAGGTGACAGCTAACTGTGGTATGGGGACAAGTAGATCACGGGAGACTTCTTAGGTCAGCCTCACAGAGCTGTAAACCCTAGTATATTTAAATGCAGCCTTCAGCATAAACACTCTCCTTGGAAAAATGATAAGAATACACGTCTCTCCGCCCAGCTACTCTGGCAGCTGCTTTCTGTTCTGCAGCAATGCAGCTGCAAAAAAAGAAAGGCATTAAGCAAAACAACTCATCATTTCCAAAAGGACTTGATCTTTAAGTGTTTTCCCTGCTCCTGGTCGCCACTTTGTGTCATCCTCAATGCTTGTCAAACTCTTTCACATGCACTTTCAGCAATTTAGCAGAAAGCACTTTTTGTTTTGGGCAGCTGGACTTTTTTAATGCATCACTGAATTAATCTATAGAAAAGGAATAACACTTCCTGGCTACAAGCAGGGGTAAAGGAGGAGTGAGATCTCCTTTTGGCAGCAGCATACCACTGATCAGCTTAGCTCCCAGCAGAACCTCAGGCTAAGACTGCTTAAACAGTTATAGCATTTCCTGTGTTTTTGTCCTTAAGAGGAACAGATGGGACACTTGTAGAACTTCCAGCTGCAGAGATTTCCTGTCCTCTCACAGAGTTGAGTCAATAACCAACCTCCCTATTCAATCTGCATCCAGGCTGATTGATTCACAAATAAATCTACACTCAAGTTCCTCCTCTGAAGAATGTAATCTCGTGAATTGCCTGAAGACCCATACTGAAATGCACTACAGAAGGCATACAGTCATTATCTCCATTTGGAGAATAATGCATTCAAATTGCCAGCATCAAAAAGAAAACATTTCTTTCCTTACACAAAGCAACCCCCTTACTTCCCTCCCTGTCAACAAACTATACGTACTGTACTGATTTTTTTTAACCTATCTTGAGTTTGTAAGCATCCAGTCACTGCATCAACCATTTGACAACACAGATATCCTTGTAACTGATAGAAAAAGCAATGCACTAAGTAGCTCTTACAAACTCTGACCTCTCGCTTCACAGCCTGTACTGACAACATGAATTGCACACTGTTAAAGACTTAAAATCAGAAAACCTTTGCTACAGGCAGAAGCTATGCAAGCTGAGCTCTCACACAACTGAAACTGGGGTGTAAACTAACTCTTTTAGGGGAAAATAACCAAAATAAACTGTACTATGAACAAGTGACACAAACTGTGCACATGGTTAAGACTAAGAATTCAATAATAAATCCTGGTATATGTGACAAAGTGGAAGGGGGATAGCTTATGGAAAATGACAAAGGGAAATAGGGAACAGAGGAGGACCAGAGTGACACACAAGCTTAGTCATATTAAACATCACAAAAGCATCCTCAGTTTCTCAGTTTATGCTCCCCATAGGACAGAAAGTAAGGCTTGCTGCAGTGCAAATTATAGAGGAAAGGGGGGAAGAAAAAAAAAAAAAAATTCTCCCAAGGTCACACAAGATGTCACAAACAGGGCATGTAAGGCCAAAAAACAGGCACTGCTCTCAAACAACAACTATTTCTTTCTTTACAGTTGTCCATTTGATTTTCACCTGCTACCACATCCACATTTGTATAATAGAACTAATGTTCCTCAAACATTATCAAGAGGGTTTTGCTGTTGCTGCTGTTTCTGAGGGAGTTACTATGCAGCATCTAGGGGGAAGGGGATACCAAAACACCCAAACCATAAGCTTCATGTTCTGCAAACACTGCTGGGTCACGTGAAAAACAAGGATAAAGGGAAAGATCAGTAACTCCTCAAAATTCAAGATGAGATGGGTAAAATTATTCATCTGGTGTGGAAAAAAGTGATATTGTTCATCCATCAAGTCTTAGCAGAGGCCTGAATGATCTGACATGTACTGGGATTGCTAATACCTTTGCTTTGAAACAAAGGATAGAGATCCAAAGGCCACTGGCACAAACACTATTAGGTAGGTTGACTGGTTTCCAAGTAGGCAGCAAAAGGCACCGTTCATTCATCCATTCATTGCTTCTTTGACACATTCACCACTTCAAATTCTGATCACCCACTTCATCCCCTCAGGCCCATATTTCCACCTACTATGCTTGCTTATCCAGGCTGCCCACATCCAACCCTCCTCCTCCACAACCACAAGCCAACCCTTGCTGCTTCTGTCACCAGGCCACCCTGAAGCTCCTGCTCCACTAACCACAGCCTGCCCTCTCACTTCCTAACTCCATCTCCAGCAACTCCTCCACCTCAGTGTCCCATCCTTTCCTTTCAACCCACTTCCACATGAGTTTCCACCCCAACCTGCTTTTCCCAATGCTCCCCCTCCCTCTCCTTGGCTCCCCACCCCAACACTGCAGGGTGCCTTGCTCTAACCTCATCTCCAAACTGGTTCATCTTCCCCCAGCTGCACCTGCAACCCAAACCCAAGGCCTAATACCACCTAATACAGCCACCAGGCTGCCAGTCCCACTGAGACCAGGACAGCCCTTTGCTCCCTCCAAGCCCCTCACATCCCCACACCGCACTCCCAGCCTCTGGTCCCAAAAAAACCATCACCCTCCACCTGCTGCCACCCTTCCACACACCCTGTTCCCCCACTCACACAACCTCATAACCACCCACCCCACAACCGGCTGCCCAGGCCCCTCACCCAACACCATTATCCCCTCCTCCCTCCACCTCCAGGCCCCCACTCCATAACCCACCTCCAGCCCCTCACATAACCTCATGGCTCCCCCATCCTCAACAGCCCCCCGGTCTCCCCTCACACAATCCCACGCCCCCTCCCTCACCCCACAACCCCCAGTCTCCCCTCACACAACCCCACACCCGCCCCTCACACAACACCGCAGCCCCCACACCGCTCCCCTACCCATGACCCGCGCCGTCCCGTGACAACCCGCAGCCCCCCGCTTACCTCTTGAGGTAGCGGGCGTCCTCGCCCTGCATGGCGGCCGCAGGGAGGAGGCTCCCGCCTGGGCGCGGCCGCGCAGCGCCCGCTGTTACCACGGTGAGCGCGAGCCCCGCCCCGCGCGCCCCTGAGCGCGCACGCGCACCG
>VWPW01010862.1:162047-174379 GCA_013389825.1 Crypturellus undulatus
CCCCTGCAGGCGCGGGGGAGGCGCTGCCGCCGCGGCCCGTGACGGTCCATGGCGGCCGCGGCGCGGGCGCTGCCTCACGGCCCCGGCGCCAACAACCGCCTCGCCGCATGGTGTTTCCTAAACGAAACGCTCTGGAGATCGCCTTCACGGTGTGTTGGAAGCGTGTCTAAAGAGAGAGGAAGCAGGTGTTTCTTTCTACGTGGTTTTTCTGGACTCTGGTTTGTTCAAAGTTCCATCGAATCCTCTCAAGTCATTTGAACACGGTCATGAAAATGAATCAAAATAGCCAATATTGCTTTTCTATGAGAAACCTTTATTAAGATGCAATGACTAAAATGCATGAGATTCAATTCTGTCTTGAATTAAGAACCCAAAGCAACCCTGATATTTGTTATCTGTCCTTCAAAGAGGCCATATTTCTCTCAAGAAAAAGAAATATATGTAGGGATTTCAGCGTACGAATTATCAATATGGGAGGTTTTCATAGTCCTTTAAAATGAACTTTGTGTGGGACTGTGTAGTGGCCTCGATTGGCTAAAATAAAATGCCCCAGTGTGAAAGGATGGCTTCCAGAGTGAACATTTTACGTGTTTTGAGAGGACTGTGCCACAGCGTGGGGCAGAGACAAGTTTGCTCTGGTGTGCTCTCATGTACTGAAGTGATTGAGGCATGGAGGCAATAAACCCTTGGCTTAAATGTTTATATTAAAAGGAAGACCTGATGCAAGGCAAAGCAAAATCTGATATGCAAAGAGAAACTCTGGTTTAACTCTCCATGATGAAATTAACTGTGGGACACAGATGAGCGTGATGTTTGAATGGCTTTTTGATCAGCAGTGGCAGAGACATCTGTACAAGACACATTCTGTTAAACACTGGGTGCTTTTGCTGTTCTCGAAAGCAGACTTCGCAAAAATGAAAACAGGAGTGTCCATGGAGAGCTTGGTTTGTATTTTGTAATACACCTAATTCAATGTCGATCTAAGGAAATGCATCAATTTGCTGCTTATTTTAACTAGTGGGGAAATTTATTTAGATGTTCATTCAGAGGTATAAAGGAAAGTTTAAAGATGTGTACAGAAACAGACATCTTCATAGAGCAGTAGTGCTTGATTTTAGTTAGACACCAAAGAGCGGAGAGCGATGCTTTCTCCCAGGGGTTATTCTCGTCAGGGCTGCTCACTTCAGGACAGCGGTCTCTTCTGACCGCTTTACACCAGGGCTCGCGTGGCTGAGCTAACACCGGCAGCGCACGCTGAACCGCCTTCTGCCATCATGCGTCTCACTGTAACGAAGTGTGTGCGTGCAAGCCTGCACGGCTGCCTGCAGAGCAGGACAAATATCTATCCGTTCTGTAAGCGTGGTTTATCCAAGAAGTGTTAGAAGATGCAAGATAATTGTAGTACTTTGCCTTTTATGTCTGTTGTTAGTGGATCCACCCTTGAGGAATGAGTTCTGCTGCAAGGAGTACAGCAGGACAACGGGCACTGTATTTTCAAAGTCCTCTGCATGGTGCAGCAAAACGGGTGCATCTCATTTCTGCTTATTTGCTGACATACAAAACCTGAAATGCAATATCCCCATGCAAAGAGCTAAAGTAGTACTTTTAGTCTGGATTAAGGAGAAGATAGAAAGATCAAATATAAAAATATCCATGTAAGAGTGAGCAGATGGCTGGTCTCTGTAATAGCATCTTGTGGGTCCCAGTGTCAAGGAAGCAGATTTCTAGTGCAAAATCATGATTCCAATGAAGTCAATGGGAGTTTTACCATTGACCCAGATGGCGACAGAATTTCACCCCTTCATGTTTATTGGATGCAGCAGGCAGAAAGCAGACTCACAGCTGTAAAGGCCGTGCTATTTTATGGTTCTGACTCTGCAAGCACTCAAGCGCGTGCTTAATTTTGCCGCAGCAATAAAGTTAAACACCAGCTTAAGTGTTTGCAAGAGGGGGTCTCCTTTACACTTGAACAAGCCTATACTTGGATATAAATCAGGAATTCTCCCTCTCTTCTTTCCCTCAAAATAAGAAAATTCTGAATGACCATCAAAATCTTTCTTCTACTTTGTTTTATTTTTTGTCTTCAGTTTTTGTCAGAAAAAAAAGGCAAGCAAAGGAAAGGTAAGGAAAGGACATCTGTTTGCTTAGGCGACATTTAGCTTGATATAATTATTTCAAAATCTAAAGGGAAAGTTTCAATTTCTATTAATTCTTTATAAATATCTTAGGCAACGGCTACTTCCTAAGGAAAGAGTGTTGCTTTTCAGTACTCCACAGCCCAAATCGATTATATTCAATTTTAGAAATATCTTTCCTTCATATGGGGGCAAATCCTGCCCCTGTTGCAGCCACGTTGAAATGACATCGTCTGCTTCCACTTCTTTTTAACAAAGCACAAGAAATGTACCAGAGAGAAAGTGCGTTTACATTAAACACATTCAGACCTGAAGCTGAGCATAAAATTTTAGTGGGATAGCACTTAACTGATTGAGTAACTTACCTTAGGAGGCATGATGATGCTTCTACATTATTATCAGTGGTTTTATATCAGGAGCAGGAACAAATATTCTAACTTAAACAGAATCATAGGTTCATGGCAAATGCTGCTGAAAACAACCTTTATTAGTCTATCCCCTTGCCCCAAGGTCAGATCGTTTGTGCCCTTACTATTTCTATCACTAGTATCATCTCCAGTAATGGACATTTAGTCTTGAAGAATCTGTTCCAAGGCTTGATTGCCCTTACAGCAAGAAAATCTTTTTTTGTATCAAAGTTTCTTAGACCATATTTTTTTTGAAGAGACATACCCAAACCTGGGCACAGTACCTCAGCTGAGGCCTTTCCAGTGAGCACAAAGGATGTCTTTGTGTTGTTTACCAAGACAAAGTAATCCTTCCATTTAGTACTGATAAAGTTGATCTTGCTGGAGGATGGTTAGGATTCTTGGGCGCATGTTTTACTAAAGGACTAACTAGATACCTGTGACAGTCTCTTCTGGCTTTAAGTCTGAGAGTGTGTGGAAGATGAATGCACAGCAAAATCCTTTAAGGTTTCTGTTCTCATATTTGAAAACATGGAAACTCTCAGTTTTAGGCTCCTTGAGGACGCAAATGGATGCTAAGAGAGGTCTTTTATCATGCATGTAATGAATGAACTGTACTTCTGTCCTTGGGAAGGGAGGGTTAGGCCTTGGTACAGCCCTCCCTGAGCAAGAGAATAAGAGAGTTCAGGAGTTCCAGTAATGACTCTTTCTCATGAGCTTCTGTTACAACAGTGGAAGTTTTACGGTGCTGTTGAGCTGCGTGTTGAAAAAACAATCCTCCAGCTTTCAACTAATTTAGTTACCATCTGTGAGCTGTTTAGGTAATTCCCTTCACTTTGTTTTCCCCATTTGATTTCGCTAGGTATGCCTTTTCTTCATTACACCTCCTTTACATTCGTCTGTACAGGCATAGAGTAGCACGTAAGTATGTAGCTTGGAGGATATTCTGTAGTACTTGTCACTGATGTGCTTCGAGGGCAGCAAGGGGTAATGCTAGATTACTGTAGCCCAAGCTTACAGTAATTTTGGTGTGTGGATCTGTGGGCTGTTCTGTTCTTCCTACAATAGTGAATTTTAGACACACCCAGAAAGTGAAAAGTATATAAATAGAAAGTGCATCATCCAATTAAACTGCAACCCTGGCATTTGTATAAATGTCTGTGTTTGATTTTGTGCTTTCTGTACAAAATTCAGTTCACTATTGGATTTCATATTTTGAAGTTAATATATTAAGGTTGTCCTTAATTCACCCAGGTCAGGCTAACTGTGGCATCTGATACGATGCATAAGATTTCCCTGCAACCCAGGGGCATATCAGTTGTCATGGCAAGGCACAGTGAATTAAGTTAATTGATTCCAACATATCCTAGGCTCTATTAACTAATACTGAAAAATCCCAGAAGAAGAAAAGAACTGAAATTGTACTAGAGCTATCCTGTGTTTCCTATAGTGTCTTCTGGGTATTTTTTTTGTGTATGTTATATTGTCTCATTGCCAGTGTACATGGTCTCTGAAATTAAAAGCATTCCTCATAAAGAGGATTACGAGATTAAAAATATTGCTCGTAAAAAAACATGTAGATCCTTACTGAGAGGATGATAGACTTAAAAACATCAAATTGCTGATGTCACCAAATAAAACTAATTTAGGAGATAGCAATGCATTTTTAAAGAAAAAGTAGACATGTGTTAGATTTACAAACTGTAAGAGATTTCCTTCTCAGTCAGCTCATTCTTCATTTATCATTTTATAATAAGAAAACCCTTTAAATTTAAAGTTAGTCTCATACAAATGTCAGTTTCTAGCTTTCTTGCTAATCCAGAGGAAATATTATCCTAGTGGCCCCTGAGGTCCAATGTTGAGGTGTTGGATACATGATAAACTTACTTGAAGCTTTCTTAGTGAGATATAGTTCTCTGGAGACAGCTGTGGATTTAATTTTTCAAGGTTTAGTACAACCTAACCTTTTAAAAATAAGATTTAAGTTTCCCTTGTCAGGTCACTTAAGAGTTTCTTCTTTTATTTTCCTCTTTGTTTTTTTCTCCTCTGCTACTTATCCAGGTTTCTAATCCCTGGCCTCTGGAGGAAACATTTAACCATCTCAAATTTTTCATGTCTTGATAATTTTTTGTTTCCTAAGGACAATACACATGCGTTTTGCTTTTGAACAGTTGCAGTGTGAGCGCCCGAGAACGTGCAGTCATGCAAAGCAAATAGTTTTCAGTCTGCGCATGTTTCTGCTTCAGCTCTGAACAAAAGTGGTTTTTGAAAGTTTAGAGTCACCCCTCTGTGTAAGAACAGTATTTCACAAGCAGAGGTTATGTATGTCCTGCCTGAAATCCATGTTCCCATGTGCTTATGCTGTCCAGGAGTTGGGCTTAATCGAGTTTTCTTGCCCCTTGCTATTTATCACTTAGTTTTCCAGAAACTGAGTTTAGTCTTCCAAGGCATGTGCAGGATTTAACCATATAGTTCCCAGTACTGCGAAATTTCACACAACTCCCAGGCAATGTGAGGATGGGGGCTACCCGCGAGTTCCCTGTGCCACCGCACTAGCCAGCTGCATGCACAGGTGAGCGGGCTGGCCAGGCTCTCATTAGACAGCCTGAGGCTGGCTACTGCCTGTGCAGTTTCTTGTCTCAGGTGGATCTTTGGCTGCAGATGGCCAGCAGAAAGTTTGTGGGCTATTTCAGATAGAAGCAGCTCCCTACAGTTCTGGCAGAAGCAGTAAGACACAAATCTGAAGGAAACCAAGCATCGTGTTACTCTGCTGCTCACAGACAACACATTTTCCAGTTAGATTGAAGTGCCCTAGCTAAAAGGATGTTCTACATCCCTGTTAAGGGATGTACTGATATAACAGGGAGGGAAGAGCGTCCACAAAGCTCCTGCTCTGCAAGCCTGAGTCTTCAATTCAGCCTTTCTACCTCTTTAATAGCCATAGGATCCCATCTTCATCCCTGACAATTTGCTGAAGATTTTTTTAAGCTGTGGTCCTACCAGATCACTTGTACATATCTGTTATCCTTTGCACCCTCTTTCCTTCCTCATGTCAGAGTTTTTTTATTCTATCTTGATGCTCCCACATCAGAGAAGGGCTGTCTTGCCCTGGCATCACCACCCTCATATCCTGCCTGCTCACTAGCATATGCTCTGATGTGCCAGGGATGGGAGTCTTAATGACTGCATCCTTCAGGAGTTCATGAAAATACCTGCTCTGGCTCTGTGAGGAAGCAGAATGTAGATGTTAAGAATTAGCTGAAGCACAAGTTTCTCAGCTGACCACTTGCCCGTAACATTGCTAGCAGAGACGAGCTACTGGGCAAGATGCGTTTTAGTCTGAGCAGATGAGTCAGACTTATGTCTCAGATATGGTCCAGCTGAGAGGAAGTGGAAAGACATGTTTTTCTGGCAGTGTTCTGCTCAGAGGTAGCTTTGATGATGTGGTTTGCTGTCTTTCTTTTGCTCTTGAAGTGAACATAAAGCCTGTTCAAGAGACTCTACCGAAGCCTTGCTGGCAGTTACACACCAGAGCTGAAGGAGATCATCAAGACTAGCTTATCTCCCACTTGCCCGGTTCTCCCACAGGATTTTCTCAATTGATGTTTGTGCTGTTTCCTAAGTGTGCAACATTGGTTTTATTCTGGCTGGCCAAACCACTATCCCCTCTGGTCGCTCCTTAAAGCTTTTCTTATGTGAAGTCCACAATGACTGAGACAGGCAGTCTCCAGATCTCCTTCCTCCTTGGTTAGAGAGCCGTGCCTGCATTCTTAAAGCCAAGGCGGGGGAGAATGTGTACTAGGTTTCCACAGACATACAGGGCTACAGCAAACTTGATCCTTCCTTACCCAAAACCCACAGACCCTGCCACTCAGCCGGGAAGAGATTTTTTGTTAGCTTTCACCTAGAGAAGGAGCTCTATTGTGCACTTGATCCAACAGAGGGCAATATACACAAAAACCAATGTCAAGAAGAAAGGCTTTTAGAAAAGACAATTCTAAGCAGCCCAGCCCTTACTGTATCTGGAGTCACATATCACAGTGAAAGGCGGCATTCCACGCTGGACCTAAAACCTTCTCAGGCTCCATCAATTAAACCACCACATATGGAGTGGAAGAGGCTCAGCAAGGAACTCTCACTAAGGTTCAATGAAAACCAGATGTTGTGGGCACAGCTGTCATGCTTCTTATCAAGAACCACAGAGCAGCAGTTCGTCAGGAACTCTGCTCTTCCTTCCCTCCAGCCCCAGCACTAGTCAGAATCCCTAACCAGGACCAAATTCGTGCAGCCAAAGCACGGAAGAGCCCTCCCCAAATATTACTGTTTACATTAGCGTAATGTTTATGGATCTCTAAACCAGTGCCCCACTGTGATTGTCACTCCTACCTAAGTAGCTTCACTCACTCTCTTTAAAAAGTAATTTTAGTGTTGGCTCCAGAGCTAAAAGGATTAGAGGGAAAGAACTGTGTATTCCCTCCATAAGATAAAGCACTGGCCAGCCTCATTTACATGAATTATAATGTATTTGCCCATAGGGCTCACATGCTGTGTTTTGTTGCTTTAGATGGAATGCCAGATTGCTAAATTCCAATTGTATAAATGATAACAGATTGCTGCTGCAACTGTACCCGTGAAAGGGCAAGGGAGCTGTGCAGGGAATGCCCGAAGGGCGTGAGCCATCCTGACCTACAAGCCATGAACTGTGCTTTGCAAATGTGGTTCAAAGAGAACATCTCTCCCGCGAGAGATTAGGAGGCCTATGCTAGGAAATGGGTCCCTGCCTAAGGACCTGTTTTGCTCTACATTTACTTGGTCCTTTTGTCACAAAGCGATTTTGCAAGACTGACTAGTCTGCTGGTGACAACAGTGTTATTATTGTTTGCACTTGTAAGTGGTATATTGAAACCAAATTTACCTAAATGCAATTACAAATAAACAAAGAAAGGAAATAAGCCTGCAAGCAGAACAAGACATTTCCTTTGGCCTGGCATAGTGTTTGTTCGTGTGAGGAAACAAATATTTCAATTTCTGGTCAACTCAAGCCAGTATTTTTCTCAATTCAGCACTCAACTAAAACTACATTATTTTCACAGTAATTCTCGTGAAGACTGCTGAGTCTCATTGTACTAAGTAGCATTTAGGTGGGTGAGGACTGTGACTTAGTGTTCTGGACTTCAACAAGTCAGACAATTAGTGTGCTTGTTGTCATATTGCCGTGTCCCAGCTCAACACCGCGGCACCCATGTATTCTGTAGCTCTGACTAAGCCCCTGAAGCTGCAGTTGGGATACCACAGGCGCTTGCTCTTCTGGCTGCAGAGAGGTCGCTTACAAAGGTTACCATCTGCTGTCCAACCTACAGCTGTTTCTTCTCTGCCCTCAGATGTGCCAGCATAGCTGCACGTGTGCTCTCTGCTTACTCCTCTGTCATAGTGAGCATGTAGTTTTCAGGAACTTTTAAAAACTTCTTGTCAGAGCTTAAAAAAAGAAGAAAAAAATATTTGCTCTAACATCTATTCTTGGCTTCATTTACCAGGCATAAGGGAGAAGAATTTGTATAAAGGCTGTTTTAAGATAAAGAGACATCCTACAGCAATTTGATGGCTTGTCCGTGCAGAAAGCAGATTGCATACCAGGTGTTTCGTAAGCAGAACACAGTAATTTAAGGGCAAATTTGATCTTTTGTGACCTTCATGATACGTGGAGCTAGTGCACATGTTTTCTTTTTCTGTGCAGCTGATATGTTTTGGAAGCAGCATATGCATATGAGATCTGTGGAGCCAGGTAGTTACCTACTAATGTAAAAATAGCTTCTCTTTAAATACTCTAATGGTCCAACAAGCAGGTCTCCCTTGGGTTTTGCAGTGATTCATCATGAGCTGTGTTTTAAACCTGACACCCTCAGGCATAGATCAGCTGCAGGTATTTTAACAAGAAGCTGCCCTAGCTAAACCTTCACTTTAATCTGTGATAAATCTGATGTCCTAGCACAACCCGATCATACAGGCAGGAGGAAGAAGGCAGATGGAGAAACTGTTTGTTTACCCACTTAAATACAAGCGCATTCTTATTTTAGACCAGAAGCTGTTTGAGGTAATTAACTGTCATGCATTATGGCTGTGTCTACATTGTTATTTTAGTGTAGGGCTTCAGTTTACCTTAAGGTCCAGGTTCCCCAGTGTCCCTACTAACATACTGCACTTTCTACCTTTACTTTAGCAAGAGGCAAATGTCCCTTTGAAAACATGGGAAAGGCAAATGAGGTGGAAAAGCAAGCTGGCTCACAGTTCAGCAGTAGCTCTGTGAGTAATATGGGAGCCACTGTGCCTGTACTCAAGCCCCACTCTTTCTTATATTATTAAGGCATGAACGGGCTATATAACTAGCTATATATATAGGCTATATGTAGGCTGTATATTAGTGTGTGAACTGAGCAGCTGTGAGGTAAATTGATAACGTTCCTGCTCAAAATAAAGTGCTAGGAGCCAGTGAGAAGTCAGTAGAGTTGTGAACGGTTTTCAGATGGAGAAGCTGCTCTTGACAAATTTACAGATAATAGGGCAGCTGAGATTTTTGGGAAAAAAATCTGTGGCTTTTTTCCAGGCACTTCTTGGCATAAATCTGTGTTTCTGTTCAGCCTTTGACAGCAATATTAAAAAAGTATTTTGGTGCTGTTATCTTTGACCTGCTCTGCTGCTTTCTGAGGACTTATTGTGTCTCCACTGTGATGACTAGATTGTAAGGCTGTTTGGAGTGGGCAGTAAGTCTTGGTTACATGCAAACAGAATAAATATGATCACTGTTTATGCAGCTTCTATGGCTCTTCATTCTTCTTGTGTTTACTGACAGAAAAAGACAACTGATGTAGCCTGAAATGGCTCATCAGAGACCCCAACGGTAGGAAGGCAGGAGCAGGGAGGGTAGGAACAAAGCTTGCAGTGCTTAGATTAGCTTCAGGTGTCTTGGAACAATCTCTGCATACGTCTCTGACAGGGTGCAGGAGGAAATCTGTGTTATTGGTGAAACTGTTGTGTAGCTTTCGCCATAACACTTTCTTCTCCTCACTTCATCCCAGGTGGTTGTTCTAGCCCCTATACTGTAACACACGACAGATTCTCTTGTGTCTGATCCATCCCATCTTGTGGGATGGATTGGGGAACTGATCCAGCTCAAAAGAATTTTTTTTTCTGAATTATTTTCAGGTGTATCAATTCTCCACTGTGCTCGCCAGAGCAGCTGCCCCATCGTGTAGACTAGAATAGCTGAGGGAGCAGCGTGACAAAGCATATAGGTAAGAATGGGTAGTATGAGATGGTAGTGGGAGAAATGAGAAAAGCAGTAATATCCAGAGAAGATTTTGCGCTAAATATTCTGTAATACCAAAATACAGAGAAATTGACTGCTCCAAGGAAGCCACTCATACTGGAAAATATTCTTTAACTGATGCATTACTAAATGCTCCTTAGCAGCATCTGACACAGAGAATACTGACATAGATATGCAGAGTCCTTCAAAAAATGCATCTGATGTAACAAAATCACTACCAGTTTCCTTGGAGGAGGCCAGATCTTTCTTGTTCTCCTCTCAGAAGCTTGGTCAGTTGTTTGGCAGGAATTGCAGTATTGTCCAGGAAAGCACAGCAGTATGTCAACCTTTTTGTGATGAAAGCACACATTTCTGAACCTGCATTGCTCATAGTGTGCTTACACTGCGAACAGTTGGATAAACAGCCTGAAAAGCAGAAGCCTTCACAGTGCAGCCTGTGGAGTTCAATGCAGTGAGCACAAAAACCCTTCCAGGTGCCTTTGCAACTCAGGAGAGTCGAAGCTGTACCACACTGAGTGGCAAGCAGTGTTTTCAAACAGTGTCTGTCTGTCCCTGTCTCTTCTAGACCTGACAGAAGCACGTCCCCCTGCCTGTGATACCGTCCTTCCTCCTGCTTTCCTGCCTTAACTCCTCTCCTCGTCCCTCTTTGTGGCCAGTTTTTCTTATCCTATCAGTGGCCACCCCCGAAAAGAGGCCGGCCCCATCCTCCTTACTTCCTCCCTTGAGGTATTTATCTATGCTGGTCAGATCCCCTCTCAACCTTCTCTTCTTGAGGTGAACAGATCCAGCTCCAGACCCAGCTCTNCTTCCAAGTCAATGTAGTGGATACATTGCAGTGTCCCTCTTGTGTTATCTTTATATTTGCTCAGTTAATAGAAAGACAAATGTTCTGCCTTGGTATTTGTCTGTGTTAAGAACTTGCTGTTGATGTCCTTCATGGTGCCATCTTAAGGCCGACTAATTGATCCTTCAGTTCTCCTTTCACTGCTAGAGACAAGACACAGGACTTGTTGTCTTTCACTCTTTCTTCTTCCACTCCAATACATTTGTACTTGTGGCCCAATGATGGATCTGTCTGTGCCCCAGAGTTTTGCGGTGAGCTCATCGTAAGCAGTAGTGGGCCTATATCTTTCTGTATCTTGCTTACTACTGATGGGAACTAGGAAATTTGCTACACATCACACAGACCAAGTCTTCTGATTTACACCTTGGAGGTACCCAGCTGTTTGCACCGTGACCAGGCACGGTTGGAGTGTTGCACCATTGAATGTGACTGTAGCCGAGATGCTGAGCTTCTTCCCTGCTTTGGGTTTGTATCAAGTCTACGACAGGAGGAAGCATAGACACAGAAATGGCATCAAAATTATTTCACTTTAGTTGTACTCAGGTCTGGTCATCCTTCATACCATGGCATCCCAACCCTAAAGACTCCTTCTGCAATTCCTATACTGAAAAGACTAGTGGGGTGCATAGCATCATAGAATCGCTAAGGTTGGAAATGACCTCTAGAGATCATCTAGTCCAGCGCCCCTGCACACATGAGGTCACCTGGAGCATATGGCAAAGGATGGCATCCAAGCGGGTCTTGAAGATCTCCAGAGAAGGAGATTCCCCAACCTCTATTCGCAACCTGTTCCAGTGCTCTGTCACCCTCACCGTTAAGAATTTTTTCCTTATGTTCCTGTGGAACATTTGCTGTCTCAGTTTGTGGCTATTACCTCTAGTTGTGTTGGTGGCCACCAGTGAAAAGAGGCAGCCCCAACCCCTTGACTCCCTTCCTTCAGGAATTTATCTATGCTGCTCAGGTCCTCAACGGTGTGCCCTTGGCCATGCTTCTCCCCTTCTGTCTGTTTCCCCCTTGCATGACCCTTTGCACTCTTAACCACATGGCCTCTTTCGAGGGGCTTATGGGTCCCCTCCCCACACCTCCACTTGTGGGCCCCAGTGTGTGTCCCATGTAGATGTAAGAGAAAAGAGAGTACATTTTATTTTCCTATTAGCATATCTAAAGGTGAGAGTAAAGTCTGGAATGATGAAGGAGAGCCTTGACCCGTTGTGGTGGTTGTCCCTGGGAAGTAAGAGGCGGGTCGCTCTCCTTGGATGGATGGAGCTGCCAGTTGAGATGTTCCTTCCTCCTGGACTGGGTCCTGGTGCTTGCTGCGCCTCTCCTTGCCCCCCGGCGCTGGTCGGCTGTGGTCAGTCAAAAGAGCCGTTCATGATGCGCGTGAGACCCAGGATCCTGAGGATGACTGCCCTCATGGTGCGCCGGTTGGGAGTGAAGCGCTGGACCATGTAGACGACGAGGCGCCTGGGGTCGCGCAGGCTCCACCTCATGCGGCGGGTGCGCTCTTCCTCCTCCTCCGAGTCAGTGTCCTGCTCCCACTTGGGCTTCAGAGGCCAGGGCTGCAGCGCTGTGCATGGCTGGGGCTCCTGTGCAGGGCAGGTCGGTTGTTGGACCTGGTGCTC
>VWPW01010867.1:0-18315 GCA_013389825.1 Crypturellus undulatus
CAGGGCTGAGGTGCCGGCGCCCCCGCCGCCTGCCAGCCAAGCCGAGTTGCACCGGGGCCCCCGCAATCCTGCTGTGCCGCGGGAGAAGATCCTGCTTGGAGCGATGTGGTCCTGCTCGGAGCGATGTGGCTGTGGAGCATCCCGGCCCCCGCAAGGGTGGATGTTTGTGTGTCCCGTCCCCTTGGGGCTGCCTCCTGCGCACCGGAGATGCAACCAGAGTGCCGGCAGCGCCGGACTGGGCCCCGCTCCGGCCCCGGGAGGTGGTGCCGGAACCGGGCAGCAAAGGGGATGGCCGGGCCGGGCCTGGGGCAGCGCGGAGGCGGAACCACGCCGGGCTGCACGGGGGAGCGCGGCCTCCGCGGGCTCTCGCGGTATCGCCGCATCGCGCCTGGCGCGCTTCGTTCAGCATAATGGATGTGCTCGCATTTCCCACAGCTGACGAGGATTATATCAGCTTGGTTTAACAGTCTCATTTTCCGTTCCCAATGCACACTCGTTTTAATGTGTTTCAGTTAATGAGGTAGAAGAGAGAATGAGGTGTTAGTGTTTATACACAGCCAGGCAGTCTGCGCCGAGGGCTCTGGGGTCCGCGCGGTCCCTTCGCGGTGCTCTCCGAGGGGCAGCATTAGCTGGCGTTTAGAGGGAAGTTACTGGCTGTGGTTTATGCAGGTAAATAAAGCCATCCTCCCGGGTTGCTCCCGCTCGTGCGTGGTTCTGCCCTCCCTTCCCTCGTGCGTTGCTCGGGGCCGCAGGACGCGCAGCAGCGGCCCGTGCGCGGGAGCTGCGGGAGCTCCGGTGGCCCCGGTGCTGAGCGGAGCTGCTGCCGTCGCTGCAGGGTGAGAAGGTCCCGCAGGCCCGGCCTGATCTACGACGGGAGCGCATGGGGCCCGTGGGGCCAGGGGAGGTGACCGGGGCCCGGGCCAGCACCATGGGCTGAGCGAGGCCACCCTAGTGCCACCAGCCCCGCGCTGCCGGGTGCCACCCGCATGCTCAGCCCCAGGGTGACTCCTCAGCTCGCACGAGCGCCCGAAAGCGCGAGCCGTGGCCTAGGCAGCAAAGCGATGGTCACTTCTCCAGCAAACCTCTCCGCTTAAATGCATCGATTGTACACGTTCTTCTTTTCCTATGCCTGTAGGTTTTTGCTTTGTTTTAAAATGAGGGGTCTGTTCAGCGTGACCTCAGGAAGCCATGGTATATCCTACCCTGTACTTTCGGCATTAAGTCTCAAAACTTCTGGTTTTGGTTGCAGAATGTCATATTAGAAAACCCCAAGGTTGAACTTGCTGCATCCTTTTGTTTGAAGAGTTAACTGCTGACCTTGTTCCAAAATTACATAGTATTTCTTGTCTGAATTTATTTAGCTTCAGTTTCTGAGTGCTGGATTTCGCTCTGGCTTTTCTTAAAAAAGAAACCCCGTCTGGGAAGCTCCATGTACGAGTGCTTGCTGGCTATGGTCGCCTTAGTTTAATTTCTCTCGAATGAGTTAGAAAGATTGAACTGAAATCTCTTACTGCAAAGCCTACTTGAATCTGTCCTCCTACTGAGCACATAAAACTAGGATTGTCGCATAAATGCCCATTGCTCTTTTAACCCCGGATCCAAGTTTTACAACTTTTGGAGTCCACCCTGGGCTGGAGTCATTCTGACAGCTCTGTGTTCCTCAGCAGTTCATGACTTCCAAACGTGTGTCTTGGGGATAAGCGTGTCATATGCCCCTAACGTTTTAATGCTGAGTAAGGCCTTGCACCTTACCTTTATGCTGGCAGAGCTTTTGCTGGGAGCTTTCCGGGTGTTTTTTCCTGTTATCATAAAACCGATAAGCAAAAACAATGGGGGAAGGAAAAGAATATCGCGGGGGCGTTTCTGCTGAATTGAAGAAGGCGTCGGGGTGGTTTTACAGTCAGCGTCAGGGCTGTGCAGCACGTTGGTGAGTTCAAGTGAGTTTGCAGCCGGCTCTGAATTCGGAGGCGGCCGCGTGCGGGGCAGGAGCCGCAGGAGCAGCGGGAGCAGCGGGAACACGAGCGCGCGGAGCCCGCGGGAAGGGGCTGCGCTGCCGCGGGGCCGGCGTCGCCGGGGGGCTCCGGCGTGGGCTGTGCGGCACCTGGCCCACAGTGGTGCCCGTTAGTTCACAGAAGTCCTTACAACCCTCTCAAGCACGGAAATACCAGACTTAATTTGGCCCTCCGTGTGTCAGCATTATGAGGGTTTTTAATTATAAGTATTTTCATACATATTTTTCCAGGAGGTTTCTTGCCCCGTTCTGTGTATGAGTAATTATTCAGTTGCTTTTTATCTTCCTCTCTCATTACATTGCCCCAGGCTTTGTCTAATACAATCCAAAGTGTTCGCTGAATGAAGAATTACTTATTTCCTCATAGGCATTTCGGTGCTGCTCTGCGCTGTTTGTGTTTCACGGGTGTCTAATGAACTCACCTGTACAACACGTGCCTGAAATCAGACGGGGCACCTGTCCGTGTTCTGGCAGTGTGCTCGAGTGCGAGAATCCCATCGGAAGTTGTAACTTGGGATGTCCAGCTCCATGCGCAGCTCTGCGCTCAACACCTCTCAAGGAGGGCAGCTCCGCTGGGAGGGTTCTTGTGTGTTAATCTCACGTTACCAGTTTTAATTCCATCTTCAAGGCCCTGCTCTGACCCCTTGCAACGCTGTTCGTTACCCCTTCGCACCCATTCTGCACTGCTCGAGCCCAGCGCTCGCGCGCATCCTTGGAGCATCCCCGCTGCGCCGCCACTGCTGGCCTTGACGCCTGCAGCGGTTGAGCGGGAGCAGCGGGAGTGCTTCCCGCGGGACTGCTGGAGAGGCAGGAGCTTGGGCTGTGGTTCAGGAATGATCCTCGTTGGCCTGTGCGAGAGGAGGGTGTCATCCGTCTCTGATATTGATATTCTTCGATTTATGGAGAGGATTAAAAAATTGTCTTGTGTATTTTTGTTGTTATTGTATGGTTATCTGCTGGGATTCGCTGTGGTACATTGCTGTAGGAAGTTATAAAGGAGCTATATGAAAACAAGGAAATCTTCAGTCCATCATAACGCTTGTAACTTCTCCAGAGATAGATGAAACAATAAATACTGAGCGAGGGAAGTTAATCTGTGTCTGTAGTATTTTATTAAATAACCTGAGCTCGGTGTGGTTCTCTGTGGCTGGCTCGATTTCCCACGTGGTTTTTGGAGCGTTATTGCAGCGCCCGGTTGTGCCGGTGCCGCAGGGCCCTGGAAGCGCTCGCGGGCGGGAGCGCGGCCCGGCGCTCGTCCCCAGAGCCACCCTGGGGACGTCCCTCCCCACTCCATAGCGATGTCCCCGCGAGGGCCGACCTGTCCATTCGGCCCATGCAGCATTTCCCGGGCGCTGCTTTGGAAAGCCAAGTGCAGCGTTTTGTCGCGTGTCCCCGGCGATGATGGCCTCCCCGGAAAACGCAGACCGTGCGTTTTCGTGAGAAGCAAAATGTCATCAGTTTAGATGTCGGTTAGTGGGCAAACCTCCCAAAAATAAACATCACAACGCCCCTGCGTTGGCGCCGTGCGGGAGCAGCGGTGTTAGCTCAGCTCCTGTTCCGCAGCGCACGCTTGCAGCAGCGGAGTGCGTTTCATGTGCAGTTTATTAGGTTCATGCTTGTCACCACTGAGCTCTGATCCAGCCTGAAAATCTGCATGAACTAATGTCAGTGCCGGTATAAACCCAAAATAAAACCCTGCTCCGGCTCTCTGCTGCCTTGCTGCAGAGTTCTGGTAAGTGCCCTGCTCCAGTTTGTTCATCATTTATTCATCATTTACGCACACTCTTCTTTTAGTTGCAGTTTTGCATGACTCATTTTTCCTTTTAAAGTGATAATTCATACAGGATCTTCTCCCTAAGCAGTGCTGCTCCCTCGTGCTCAGCTCTAAGGGCTGGAGCGGCACGGCGGTGCTGATGCGGCAGCGCTCCTGCAAGGGGACCAGGAGGGATGTGGTGGGGAATCCTGCAGCCTGGAGGCTGCGCCGCGGTGCCGGGAGCACCGGGGCCGCGGCAGGGCTGGCGCGGGAGCTCGGTGCCCCGCGGTGCTGCACAGAGCCCAGTCGCAGAGGTGCTGCCGGCCGTGCCGCACGGGTGCCGACCGCGCACCCGCCCGCTCCTGCGGAGTAGCACGTGCGACTGCGCGATGCCCGGGATGGAATAGCGGGATGGCATAGCTGGAGAGGGGACGTTCCATGATGGTGAGAGGATCTCGGTGCCCGAAGGCCTCTCCTCTCCGCTCCCTTCCTCAGCTGCGGAGCTTTCCGCTCGGAGCACCAGCTCCAGCCATGGGCAGGGGACACGGATGGAGCGCTGTGCCCCACTGCTCCCTCGGGTGCCCCCGTTGGCTCCGGGGCGCTCTCCTGCCAGCTCCAGGTGCTCTCCCGACAGCTCCGGGTGCTCTCCCGCCTGCCCGCGCCAGTGGATGCCGTTGGCTAACCAGGGCTGCCGCTGGGCTCGGCCTTCCTCGAGCGGTCTCATCTTTTTAGTGGTCGCACGCAGTTTTTCATCTGTTGGGATCTAACGAATGATTAATTAGTACTTTCAGGCCTGCTGTACAATTAAAAGGCCGGTGCAGGGGTGAGTGTGAGTTAAACCTTGCGTGGCTCTTGCTCCCGGCTGCTCTGCGTGCCCGGCCCAGGGGACCGCACGTGCTGGGATGCTGCTCCGGCCGCCCGTATAACCAATGTCCTCGTTAGAGCGGCCGCTCGGCGAGGCCCTGCCAGGAGGGAGCCGCGGAGCGGGGCCGGGGCCGGGGCCTCCCCCTGGGCTTTAGCCCCTCCTCATTAAGCTGGTCCGGGCTATTGATTGGGAGCTTGTGTTTGGAAGAGTCTTACTTACTCCATGCATTATCTTGACAGATTGATCAGCCCTGATTGAGAACCTCTTAAAGGAACGAACAGCTGTAATGGGAAAGTTGGACTCTGTCATCCGTTAGGATGATTCTGGGAGCGAGAAGAACGAGGCTGACATCTTGGAGCAATTGTATTTACAATTAACATGGCTGAAAACGATTGCCTCTATTGATCCCCCCTTCCTGCAATTACAGCCCCATTGTTTACATTCCAGCACTTCGGTTATAAAAAGGAAATTCAATAATTATTGCATTATTTAAAGTTAAAGTGCCACAGAGTTTGCTGGCTACGCTTGCTGGTTGATTTAACGTTCAGTAAAATCCATGCTGAGCTCTCCATCTTTGGGCTGAGCAATATTTGGCTTTTAATGAGGCTGAAAGGGCTGGTGGAGCAAACCCTGTTCGCTGGGTGGCCCTTGGGGTTGTGCAGGGGGCAGCGCCAGAGCGTCCCCAGCCCCGCTGCCGCCTGCGGCGTTCGGCCTGCGGGACGTCCCCGTCCCCGGGCATCGCTCCCCGTGCGGCTCCCCGGCTGCGTCGGGGCTCGCGGTGCCCTCGGGTGCCTCCCTGCAGGGCTGAGGACGGCCAGGGCCGGCGTGCAGGAGGGTGACGGTGTCGGCTGGGCCTTTGCTGTTGTTCTTGAGGACTCGGCGCATGATTCAGAGGTTTTCAGCAGGAATCCCAGCCTCTTGGGTTGGAGAGATCTCTACGTTTCCAGCCTTTTGGAAAACACATAAATACCAGAAAGGAAAAAGTGATTGGAATAACAGACTTGTTGTGCAGAAGCCTCCGTGTCGTCGTCTCGCGCTGGTGTTTTTAAGGGCAGGGTGATGTGAGCAAAGCTCAGCGGCGGCGGGGTGAGGCTGCCGGAGACGGTCCAGGTTAGCCCGGGCTCAGCGCGAGCCTTGTCACTGCCGCGGGCCGGGCACTGCCGGCACCCGGAGCAGGGAGCAGCCCCCGAGGCTGCGGGATGGCAGGACACGGGCGGCAGCGCCCGGAGCAGCCCGGCCCCGGGCACGCAGCCGGGAGTTCCCGGCTCCTCCGCCAGCCCCAGGAAATTCCAGCAGGGCCTGCAGGTGTGAAAGGAGAGCAAGATGGATGAGCCAGCTCTGACTTTTATGGAGCTCTTGGAACAGACCCGGACCAGACAGCTGCTTCCACATGACTTTCATTAAAAATTCAGATTCCTCTCTCCTAGGGCCGGGTGATTTATCTACTGCAGCAGATCAGAGGCCGGGGCCAGGGATGCATGGGAGGCTCCTGCGATCTGCCCACGGGCCTGGTCCCTTCCCACAGTGACGCGGAGCCTCCTCAAGCTCCGGGCGCCCCGAGCTCCCTCCTGGAGTGCATCGTCCTCAGCACAGTTGTGGCCGCTAGATGCAGTTTTTACCTGCGTATGAGATGTTTCCTCCCAAACGCGTTGCTAATTACCCATGTCTGCCTTTATTCCGGCGCTCCCGGGCGTCCTTGCTGCCCGCGCGGCTGGGTCCCCCGGCCTCCTGCGCCTCCCGGCCCCCAGGAGCGCTCTGGCCCCATCCCTCTGAGCCGCAGCTGCTCAAATTCACTGCTAATTTTACCTATTTTAACAGAACATGTGTCATTCATTAGGAGTGTTGTGCGTAGGGGAGATGCTGTCTGTCTGATCACTAGCACAGGGTTCTCCGAAGATGTTCAAGGCTGAAGAACTTGAGTGGTTTCTTGAAGAAGCCCTTGGCGGCCCGCGGTCCTGCAGAGGGACTCTGAGAGCCAGCTGGGAACGGCGACACGGAAAGTGGTTTGAAAGGGATTTCTGCAGACTCTCTATCAATTATCCATGCGGCCGTGTGCGCATTAGCGAGTTATCGGAGAGGGTGAGTGAAAAGGGCACTGGTATAAACACGGGTGCTGCAAGTGCTCTGGTTGTCCTACTTAGCGCTCCTGCACAGATTGCACTTCAGCGATTTAAAATCCGAGTCACTGCTGAGGCTGGTGATTCTGCAGAGAAGAAATCTCTTTTTGTTTGTGTCCTTCTCTGTTTGCTGCATAGAGTTCGTGGAAGGTTACTTCATCTGCCTCGAGTTTCGCCCTTTACTGTTTTTTGTACCATAGGGTAGTTCTGAGGGGCATGTGGGACCTCGCAGCTTGCAGACCAGGCTGCCGAGGCCACCGTTGCCAGACCAGGGGCTCTTGGACAGGTTCGGGGTCCTCAGAAGGGGAGCAGTGTCCAAGGTGAGGTTAAGGCTGCGCAGAAGTTGTGTGGTTTGCTTGATGAATAATAAACATTAAAAGGACGAGATAATTCAAAGCGATTGTTTCATCTCCCCAGTGAACCAGGGTTGTGCTTCAGATACCTCGGATATCCCCCAGAACAGTTTCTGCCCCGCTAAAAATAGCAAATAGGTTTTGGAAAAAAAGAAGCGACGTCCCTCTGGCAGCCGCGCTGTAAGATGCATCATCTGTTAGTGCTGCCGTAGGGATCAGGCTCTTTTCACAATAAACTTAGTACAGAAGAGGTCTCAAATGGACATACAGTTTCTTTTTAAATCCAAGGTAAGATTGTTAAAGAAAGGCAACTAGATTAAATGGTGAGTGTTACCTACAAAACCACATGCACTGGTGTTCAGCAGGAGGGTTTAATGCTTGTGTGAATGCCTAGGTCTGGTGAAAACAATCTCATCTAGAAGGAACTTCCAGTCTGAATACCTGGCATGGGGAGAAGGGCTGCCTGCAATTATTGCTGCATTGTTATTACTGCAGGATAATACAGCTGCTGCGTGGCCTCCTGCGGCTGCTGAGCAGCGCCGCGCATGAGGCAGTGTCAGCCGGGAGCAGAGACAGTAAAACCAGCAAAGTTCAGGGGTGTGCGGAGGATGGAGCGGGAGGGAAGGAGGCGAGGGTGCAACGTCATCCCTGAGCTCGCTGAAGAGACGCGGTCTGCAGAGCCGTGCACAGGGAGCCCTTGTTGTGCTGCTAGTTATTGTGCTGCTAGTTATTGTGCTGCTAGTTATTAGAAGGAGGCAACTCGCAGGCAGCCGAGAGCGAGCGACAGGAGGACGGCGGCTCCGCCGGGGCCGTGCGGGCTCCTTTCCGCCGGGGCCGTGCGGAGGTTTGGAAGAGGCAGGATCAACGTGGGTATTGCTGGAGCAAGGTGGCGAAATAGCTGGAAATGGGGGTTTGCTTCGTAAGTGACGAGCGCCCGCTGCGCTCCCCGCGCCGTCCCTGCAGCGCTGCATCCCGCACGGCGAGCGCGACCCTCCTCCTGGGAAGCCTCCGCGGGAGCCTCCTGGTTCCCGTCAGGACGATCTGCTGTCTGTTTCTGATTTGAAGCGGGGCTTTGACTAACCCGGATCAATATTCCGCATGCCATGCGTGAAGAACCAGATGTTGGAAGTTTCCTGTTGCTGCGAGGAGGGGAGCGGCGCCTCCCTCAGACCTGCAGAAATCAATGGGCCCTGACAGAAGTTGGTCGCTCTTCCAAGGAGCAGCGTGTTCCTTTGATTTGCAGGTTGATTTCTCTTTTAATGAGGTTCTAGTCTAATATTTTGGATCTGTGTTTCATCTGATGTGGACAAATTCCTAGTGTTTCAAGCAAAATGCTCATGGTTGAGACCCCTGGGCCCCGTGAGCCTCAAAATGCAGAAAGACTGGGGACAGCGGGGCAGGTTTTTCTGGAGAAATCCCATCAAGAGGGCACGGGAAGGCTGGTTGAACAGGGCTATGCAAGCCAGCCGCAGGCTTTTGCAGCTGCCTTAGCAGCCTTAAGCGTTTTGTGTTTTAGGCCATTTTTTCCTTTTCTGGCTCTGGAAGAGGGTAATGCATGCAAACAATAGAAATAGGAAGAAAAAGTTCTTATGAGAAAAAAACAGCAAAAAATCTTCTGAGGTCACCGGTGGGATTAGTACCCTGGTGGATTCTTCAAATATTACAGTGAATTTAATTAAATACATTGTGATCCCCAAAGAGGCTAGTCTAATTAGCCAGATCTAGAATACATTTATTTTCTTCCCTTACTCTTCCAATCAGAAGCCTCAGCACCGGCTCCTATCCTATTTTTAATCATTCCTGCACTCAGAGGGATCTCCTTTTTCCATGTTAGCTAAGCACACAGAGCCGGGTAAGATGTGTCTTTAATCTTCTCTTAGCTGTAACTGAGATAATTCACGTAAGAATTTATATCAGAGGGTCCTGGCAGCCCTCGACAATATCTGATTGACAGACCCTGAGTGTCCAACGCACCCTACGGGTGTGCTGGAACGGACCGACGCGGGGAGCTTCAGGAGATGACAGGAGATGAAAGAAAGGTCTCGAGGTTGACGTGGATTATTGCTTAGCTCTAGCGTGGGTATGCGGTGAAAAACCAAATGTCCTCACTACAGAATCTCTCGTGTCATTTGACTTCAGTTTTGGTGTCTGTTTTTCTTCAGCTTGTGCTGAGTCTTTGCTGTGGGAATCAGGAATGTTCCTGTGCAATCTGAGGGAACGGTCCTGGTGCCGCCCGAATTGAACGGAGGGCAGCGGAGCACTGGCTCCCGGCAGAGCTGGAAGCAAATCCTTCCCTGCGGTTTTAAGAAATAATTGCCTCCTCTTTGGGACCCCGACACAGAATACTTGCTCATCTCCGCGGGGACACAGGCCTGCGTGCCGGGCGGCCGGGGGGTTTCCTACATAGCCCAGGTTCACACTCCGGCCCTGTGGCTGTGCGCGCGCTGCTCCGCGGGGCGCTGGGTTCTCCCAGTTCTGGTGTCTTGCCGTGCTGTCCAGCCGAGTGCTCAGCCCTGGCTCCGCAGTCTGGGCCGCAGCCGTCTTCCAGCACAGCCTGCTGCTTCCTGCGCTTCCAGGGAGAACAACTGACTGCCAAGGCGCTGAGCACCGACAGGGCGCGCGGCCGCTCTGCTCCATGCGCAGGGACCAGTGCTTCAGCTCATGTGTCGGCTGTGTTCTAGGATTGCTTTTCTTTTATTCTTCTGAATTTTCAATGAGATTTTATCAAATTTAGTATCTTTGACATGAGGCTGGACGAGCTTGGTACGGAGGAATTAGCAATGCCTAGGGCCTGAACAGCTGTTAATGCTGGGCATGGTATTTTCTTCCACTGAAGAAGATGCTCCTTGGTACAAAGGAATTAGCAATGCCTAAGTCCTGAACAGCTGTTTAATGCTGGACGTGCTATTTTCTTCCACTGAAGAAGATGCTCTTGCCTATGTTGATTGTATTTTCCGCACTGGTTTTGGTACGTTCTGTGATTTTCGTACTGTACAGACAGAAAGGTGTGTGCTAACTTGAGAGTAGACAGGCTTGATCTTACTGGTTTTTTTTTCAAAATGTCTTTTATTTTTCAAACGTAATTTCCAGGTGACTCTTAGCAATTTGCAGCGGGCTAACCCAGAAAGAGTGGAGATGATACAGGACATTCATGTGTCTCTGCTTTGTTCTTCGCAGCACCTTCAGCATCATGAGAGCGGGGTTGAGGGTGAAAGCTGCTATTATCACTGTGTCCTCTGTAACTACTCCACCAAGGCCAAGCTGAACCTCATCCAGCACGTGCGCTCCATGAAACACCAGCGGAGCGAGAGCCTGCGGAAGCTGCAGCGCCTCCAGAAGGGCCTCCCCGAGGAAGAGGAAGACTTGGGACAGATCTTCACCATCCGGAAGTGTCCAGCTGCTGATGCTGGTGAGTAGACGTCTCTGACACGCGTATGGTTGGGTTCCGACGTGTTTGTTGTAGGAGAAAATCAAGGTCTCATGAGGCCCTCCTGGAGGGGAGGAGGAGGAGAGGCTGCCGTGCGGGTTGGTGTGTGAGCGGTCAGGGATGCGGTGCCGGCGCGCGGAGGGTTTGAATCCAGCCTTGCGGAGGAAGAACATCGGCTGAGGAGTGAACGTGGAGTCCGAGGGCATCGGATACCCCTTCTCCAAGGTCGTGGTGGCAGTGACCGCGCACCGTGGTGGCCACCCTCTCCCCAAGGGGACAGTGGCTCTTATGGCAGTTCTGCTTCTCCGCGAAGCTCTCCCGTAAAAACCCTCTAGTTCTGGAAGGACGTGTTGGTTGGTGTCGTGGGGCTTGTGCCTGCCCAGAGTGCGATGAATAGGGAGTAGAAATCATCTGTGCCCTTTTGTGACGTACAAAACAATCTTGAAAATCTGTTTATTTTTGTCTTTCACCTTGGAAATTTTTCCCCCCGGTACCTCTGCCAGGATTGCGACATCATGAATACTGAGAATGTAGAGAAAGGGAAGGATTTGTTGACCATTTAAAAAATTGTAGTTAGCTTTTTAACTAGAACTCTTGACAAATCCCTGAAAGGAAATCTGAGTTCAAAAATAATTCCCTCTTTCAAATGGCTTGAAATAATTCCCACTGGGCTTGTGGACTGCAAAGTAACTGGCCCTGAGAGCAAGCAAGAGGCTAAAAATGCTCTTATATTTTATCTCAAAGGTTAAAAAAAAAGTAAAAATATGCCTCTTTAGAATGCAAAAGAGGGGGAAAGCAAACAAAAGCAAACAAAAGCAAACCGCCATCTCTTCTGTAGGTCACTTTGACCTGGGATTTCTCACTTTAAATATTATTTCAGGCCGTTGTTGGGCGAGGCTGAGCAGGCGTGGTGCGTGCCGGGGACGCGGGAGCGCGGCCGGGTTGTCGCTCCCCTTTTCCCTCTGCTGTTTGACTCCCGGCGTTACCAAGTGCCGCTGTGCAGCCGGGCGCCGTGTTGCCGCGGGGTCGGTGTGGACGCGCACGAGGATCGGGCCGAGGACGGCCCGCGCGGGCTGCCCAGCATCGGCATCGCGGTTATGGGTCGCGTCGGGGCTCCCTGGCATCAGCATCGCGGTCGTGGGTCGGTCCCCCTCGCCCAAAGGGGCGCAGAGCAGCAGTGACTGTTCTGCTGGTTGCTGCTCTCCAAGCATGGTGGTTTGGTTTGCTGCTTGCCATCACCTCGGTAGTCATCAGCGTGCATTATCTCCCTCTGTCTAGTTAATGTTTTCCTTTTAAACTATTTTTCCTTACAGATAACCCTTTTTCTCCCCCACAAAGTGAATCCTCTTTTGCTATCACTAGTCTTTCTGGGGTCCCTTTAGTCCTGCCAGCGTTTCCTGCCTCTCTCCCTCTGCAGAGCTTCTCTGTGGAGGTGGAGGGCACTGGAGCTCAGCCAGGACTGGAGGGTTTTCGCCCGTGCACTTGGTGTGTGCAAGCATGTAGGAGAGCGTTGCTGTCTGTGGGGTGCTGTTGTAGGTATTTGCTTGTATAGATGCATCTCAATGTGCTGGAAGAGTGTCTGATCACACCTTAATTAGTCCTCTAACAATCTGCAAAGGTCAGTGCCAATTGCCTGTTCATTTACATTTGTAATTGTGATGGTTCTTGATTGCACATTAGTTGCAACTCATTCCCTCCCACCCCTTAGAAAACACATGCAGCAGTCTAAGCAACAGCCTCGTAGACACAAGGACCTTTGTCTCCTCTCTTGTGCCAGCAGCGCAGCCCTCACTGAAACTTTTGTGTCTTTTATGGAAAAGCGCTTTGGAAGCTACACTCCACTTCCAGTAAAGGGATGAAGTCATTGGCAGGGAAATTATATGGACATCAGGCAAGAGAACCAATCTTCTGGAGCTGGATAATTAAAGACAATTAAACTTTTCTGCTTGCTCTGGGAAGTGTGCTAATTACGCAGCAGACAGGGAGGTGGGCCCAGGCTGGACACTCAGCTGTTTTGTTGATGAGAAAGAAAAGGGCTTCAGTGCGGGGCTTCGCCTCCCTCCATCCCTGCTGCAGGATCTGGGCTGCTGCCACTGCAGATGTCAGCCCCTCCTGCAGAAGCTTCGCTATTATGTTACCCATAAGCTAATTGATTTTTAATGATGAGGGGTTAGCAAAAATAAATAAATGGCAAAGGGTTCTCAAGACGTAGGGATGGATGCACTTACAACTCATTAGGTAATGAGAGAAACAAACAAAAAAAAAAACCAGAGGAACCTGCACCAAGTTGTCTCCCTGGCTTTGGGCAGCAACGATTGCCCAGAGATTGCCCTGGCTTTGGAAGCGTTTCCCTGCCTGGGCCTGCAGAGCAGCCGGATGGGGCTCGCGTGGTGGCCGCTCCGTGTGCTGGAGCTGGGAGAGATGCTAGCAGGAAGCGCTGCGCGCTTGGGCTTGGCTGGAGCAGGATCAGATCCAGATGGGTCAGGCGGAACCGGGGCAGAACTAGAGTGTGTATTAGGCCCAGGAGTTCCATATTGACCTCGTTCCCGCATGAACCCTGAATTTGAACCCATAGGAACGCCTCTTCGCCGGGCCGTCCGCGTGCTGCTCCTGCTGCAGTGTTTGGCTTTCTGGAGGGCCCCACGCTGCAGGCTGAAACCAAGATGTGAATTTTTAATGAAACCGAGCGTGTAAACAAACCCGCGGGATCGCTCGCGCTCCGGCAGATGAGAAAGCCCGTGCGGTTTAGAGCAGTAGTTACCAAGCCCGTCTGGGTTTGCTGTGGTGGCTGCAGGCGGCTGGATGCTCGCGTGGCGCTGGCACCTCTGCGTTAGCTCCAGGCCGCACAGCGCTGCGCTCGCGCTCCTGCTTCACAAAGCGGCTTCTGCTTTGCGTTAGGAGAGAGGTGATGGCAGGTGGGAACGGGAGCCGGTTCCGCGTGACGCAGGGCAGACCTGGCCACCAGGCACTCGGGATGTGGTTGCAGCACCAAGAGGTTTCTCCTGCACAGAGTCCCCGCTTAGCAGAAGCGGGGCTCGATGTCAACCGTGTTGGTCAGGTTAGGTGGTGGCCTGGACACCCCGCAGGACGTGTTGCCCGTCCCTGAGCCCCAAGGACCTGCTCTCGCGTTGTCCTCGCTCCTCTCCGAGCCCTCCCTCTGCCCGGTGCCTTGGGCCGCGCAGCTGTCATCAGCCCCATCTGAAAGGGATAAATGCGGTAGGAGAGGAGAGGGGAAGGGGCTTCAGTGAGGGGAACCGTCCCGTTACCCTCCCACCGTGAAGACTGGCAACCGTGCAAGACATTCCTCATTCACAGTCACCCAGCGTGGGGAGTAATTATTCATGTAATTTATTGCAACAGGGATGAGACGCACCCCAAAGGAGTGGATTTTACACGATTGCAGGCTCTGCACTTCCACTGAAACTTTCTCATTTTCTAAATGGAACTGCGTAATGCAAAAGGAAATTTCTCCCTGCTTGAAATAGCTCAAATTTTGCCCTCCACGGACACAGTTGTTGCCCGCCAGCCCAGGCACCAGTCCGGCCTCCTGTGCAGGAGCAGCAGGAGCTGCCCGGCACCGTTAGCTTCGCCGGGCTCTTTACCCCTTACCACCGCGCAACCCAAAGTTGCCTTTTCCCAGTGCTCTGTGGGTACGCTGCCCAGGGCAGGCTCAGCCCACCTTGGTTCGTACGCGTCCGATGCACTGCTGCTCTGCTTGCGGTTGTACAAACGCTGGCAGCAGCTCTCCTGCTGGCTGTGTCAGCGCGGTCCCGGCAGGTGCTTGGACTCAGGCCAGCGACGGGTCCGGTGCCCGCGCGACCCGGCCGTGTCGTGGGTGTCCCCTGCAGCCGGGACGTGCGGGAGCCTCGCTGCCCGCGCGGGAAATCCGTCCTCGGAGCACAGGGAGCGAGAGGAGCCGCTGTCCCCTTCAGAGCAGCGCTCGCCCCTGGGGCAATAACATACGCGAAATAGCAACAAAGAGGAAAACAGCTCTGGGCAATGTGTACGTTAAGCTGATTAAGCTGGCAATTCCCCTTGGCTGCAGCATTTCTGATCTCCGTGCCAACCCCACCAAATACCCCCACGTGCAGGATTAGCGTCTTGTTTTCCAAGACTTCATTTCATGTGTGTTCATTTAAAATAGGGCTGCTTGTTGCTCTTGCCTGTGTTGTTTTAATGAACCTTGGAATTCTGTCGGGGTGTTTTTGTGGATTGAACGGCTTAAGGAACTTTCTACCTTTCCAACAAAGTCTTCGTGGGAGTCGGCATGTTTCTGTATTGGGATTTAGAGGATGCGATCGCAAGCTGAGCAGACTCCAAAGTGTCTCCTTTAAGGCTGGGCAGAGAGGCAGGTGGAAACTTGGTTCTGCTTCGTTACCATTTTGCTTTAATGATTATCGGAATATAGAAAATACGTTTCTTACAGCTACGGAAGACGGTTGTTCTAGATAATGAGCTCGTTTTGAAGGTTTAAAGATGAGAAGGTAGAACCACGCGCTTCAAAGAATGGTTTGGAAACGCAGAGGGACTTCTCTGTCCCGGTATTTATTCTCCAACCTAATCCGTATCCGCTCCCTCTCGGTGCCTTTGCCGCACGCGCACGCGTTTGGGGATTATTCCAGCCTCAGCGGCATCGTTCTGTCCTTGGGCGTAGGGGACATCACAGGGCTGCTGAGGTCCAGCGTCTTAAACACGGGGATCAAGTTTGTTCCTCTTTAATATCTGGCAGAGGCAGATTTCCTTTGTTATTTATTTCTTTGGTTTGGTTTTGAGTTTAAAGCAAAAAAAGCAGTTGTGCCCTAGCTCTGTTTTGACCAACCAGCAGTGCGTAGATAATCTCTAAAGGATATGAAAGGTTTAATCATTTTAATTTTGTTTTTATTAAAGTTTATCGTGACTTTTTTTTTCATGCGCCCCCGGTAAAGCAAGAGAGGAGGCCGGGGGGTTGCAGCAATACGCACAAAGCCCCCAAGCATCCGCTTAATGAAACTCTAATGGGAGGCGCCTGGCGGGAAGGAAGCGGCTGGGGAGCGGGGCCGGGGACGGCAGCCCAGCGGCGGGAACGTGGCGGGAATCCCATCAGCCCCGCGCTGGCTCCGGCAGACACTTGTCACTGGCAGCTCATGGCTTTCATTAAGCAGAAAGAGAGGAAGCTCTGACGGCTGACTTGTTCCAGAACGCTTCTCGTGCTCGGCTGCGTCCCCAGGCCTCTGCCACGCGCAGAAAGCTGGAAGGAAAACGCCAGCAGATGCCGTGAGACTGAGAAGCTCTTGCTCCATGTCCCACTCTCCCTTTTCCTCCCCATGAAAACAAACTCTGGGGCCGGGCTGCAGCCAGGTTGTTAGACAGGGGCTGCCCTGCGTCCAGAGCAGCTTTGGAACCGCGTTGTGTCCCTGCTTCCGCAGTGCTGTCCTCAGTGCCAAGTCTGGTTACCAAAAGCTCCGCTGCCGGGGTCAGCTGCGCCTTCCGCTTCTCTGTCCTTTTCCTCTTTTCCCCTCTTTCACTTTCGGTTTTGGACTGGGAACCTTTGCTTGTAAAGTTTTCCTTCAGGATATCCATGTTTGGAGTGGGCAGGTTAAATTCAAGATGGAAGGGCTGTCCCCTTTGGGGTAAATCTGGAAGCCAGGAAGGTGCTGCATGTTGGACAGCGGGAGATGCTGCTGGCCTGGGTGTCAGCGGGAGCAACAAGTGGGTCTTTTTGGGAGCAAATTCCACTTAACTTCACAGCTCCACCTGCAGCCCTGTGCTTTTTGCGTGACCAGTTGCATTTTCTCAGCTGGGAGGTGTGAGCGGGGGCCGAGCAGGACAGGAGGCCGCGCGGGACGGCGCCAGCCCCTCTCGGTGCGCAGCCGCCCGCAGCCCGCGTCGCCGCGGGGCACCTCCGGCTCGTCCTGCGTGCTGGCCCACGGGCACCTTGCACGCTGCTGCCCTGCTCGCGCATGGCTCAGGGTGTTGACGGGGGCTCCTCCCTGCCGTTGACACGAGCTGCAGGGGCGCATCGTGGTCTTTCTTCCTCCTGATTTGCCCAGCGGCACATGCCTGGGGACAGACGCAGTAGGAAATATTCCCAGTCACATCCTGAGGGCCGTAAGCGTTGCCGAAGGCAGCGAGAGCGTCAGCCCGGGTGGACAGCGTGGTGAGGGGCTGTCCCGGGCTCGGCCGTCGCGCGCGGAGCAGCCGCCCGTGCTGGAGATGGGGATGAGTGAGGGGCTGGGGCCGGCGCCGCGCTGCTCCCTGCGGCTCTGCACCGGCGTGGTGCTGCCGCAGCCCCGTGGGGACAGCACGGGGATGGGGCTGCTGCACCACCTCCCCGCTCCGCAGCCCGGCGGTGCCAGGAGGTGGGACACGTGGGCAGGCCCCGCTCCTGCCCGTCTGCACGGCTCCTCGGCAGCGAGCGCTCCTGGCTGCTCTCCGCGAGGGCCGGTGACAGCGCGAGCCGCGCTCAGAGCCAGCGGCTCTTGCGCCCGCGCGGCCCTGCTCCTGCTCTCTGCGGCGACGCCGGAGCCCGCTGTGCTGCTCTCCCTGATACAGTGCGGTGAGGACCTTCAGGAGGAAGCCCCGCTAGGGCTGCAGGAGGACAAGACCTCCTCGCAGGTTCCCCCACGGACCTTGCCCCAACCGCGTGCTCGTGAAGTCCTGGCCAGGCCGGGCTGGTTTTTGTTCTGCGTCTCCATCGCAGCGCAGGGAGAAGGGCAGGGAAGGAGATGGCATGGCTGGTGCCCCCGGAGAGGGGCGCGCGCTGCACCGAGTCCCATGGCAGCGTCCCTGCTCCTGGGGCTGCTCTCCAAGAACCACCTCGCCTGGCCCCACGCCCGCTCCGCTCCCGGCCGGGCTGCCTCCTGCCTCAAGGGAAACCTGGCGGATCCCTGGCGTGCGCCGAGCTCGGCCCGGCCGGGCGGGCGGCAGCAGTCGAGCGCGGCCGCGCAGGGCGCGCGGAGCCCGCAGCTCCCTCCTCCCGCACAAATTGGCAAGGACTAACCTTGTCATATCTAGTGCAGCGCTAACGGGTGCCTGCCTCCAAGGGGTAATCATGCAGGCATAAATTCGGAAAGTTGCTAAGCTATGAGCAGTCTTATGAGCATTAAAAGTGTCCTCTTTGCCAGAAAGGTCATTCATAACTTGGCTGCGCCGCTGATGTACAGTCAGTGATATTGATTGATTAATGTATAAAAAGCACCAAATCCATTTGCTTCTATGAAAGAGAATAAAGTGCAGTCGACTCTCTCTTTATTTTCACCTCATCCTTTTGTTTGAAGGACGTTTTTTTTTCTCTTTTTGTTTTGCCAGCTAGGTTTAAGGGGGTTACAAAAAGCCAGTTTCTGCCAAGTAATGCGTTCACAAAGGGAACATTGATTCACATCAGTGTCGCTTGAGTTACCCTTAAAGGTTTGCCAAGGAGTTGTTCTTATATTAACCTTCTGTTCATCAAAGATGAAATAAATAAATAAGTCATAAAACCAGCCCCGCTGCCTGCCCGGGAAGCGGGTGCCAAGCAGGAATTTCAGCTGTTGGCAGTCGGTGCTGGAGCCGCTCTGCCCCTTGCCGCGCTCCGGGGCTTCCCCCTTCCCGGTGGCTCCGCGGGGTCCCCGTGTCCGTCGGCGGGGCGGGGGCCTCGCGGCTGCTCGGGGGCGCAGCGCGGAATGCGCCTCCCGCGCGGGGATTAGTGCTGCCCCGCTGCCCCGCTGCTTTGTGCGCCGCGCGGGGCGGCCCCTTGTTGGCGCGGGCGGGAGGGGACCGCAGGGGGGACAGGGGCTGCCCTCGGGGACGCGGCGCACGGGGAGCGGGACAG